>JAUJYS010005921.1:0-10697 GCA_033995665.1 Melogona broelemanni | reverse complement strand
AATACAAAATACTCGGTGGAATCGAACCCGGGACGGCCCGCACCGCAGTCGGATGCATTACGGGATGGCTCTTTATCTGGTCTCAGAAATTGCTACCCCGGTTGATGTATGATCTCGCTTTGGCACGCCATTCTTCAACGCAACACCTTAGACCTTACCTGCGCGCACGAATTATGAGCCCGAAAGATTCCCGCGAGATACCATTTTTAGAACACTATTTGGGGTAGGCGCAATTTTCTCCGGACCTTGAAACAACGAATTTCGAAAAACGACAGCTTTTTGCCACACTTAAAAAACGTGGTATTCATTTTTGAACTGGCTTTCCTAACCTTCATTCGGTTCTTACCGACGTTTGATTGCTTTCTCTTCTCCAACCTTTTCCATTTTTTTTTTTCCCTTCACCCCACCACACAACATTTCTGGGCTGATTCGTTCCTATATCCTGGATGCCATTTCTCCAGGAACCGAGTAATCCCTGCTGCTGTGTTGGTTTTTTCGAGTAACGCCTGATCCATATATGGCCGCTTCGGGAGGGCTGCGAAGTTTCGAAAGATTTTTTAACGAGATATCCGTGCGGTGTTTACCTTTTTAGTAGACTTTTTAGTTGGGTGGCGTTGTGTGTCTGTGTGACTGGTAAGCGTGCAGTGACATGCGCTGTAGTCTAATTGGGAGGTAATTTGCCTTCCCGAGGAATTTCCGGGTGCCGGCTACACGCTGTCAGGTTCGAAAAATATTTTTTGTCGAACGTGACGTATAAACGTGGGTTGTAGGGTTCTGTCAGTTCTTTCCTAGGTGGCTTTGGGTGTCGGTGGCCACTAGTTCCGCTTTCAGGCCATAGACCAGACTCTTAGCTACCTGTAAACAGAGTTCGTTCCGTTCCTTTTGAAAACGAACCAGTTTCGCCCAGGGGGAGGGGGGCGGCTTAGGCGGCTCTGTCCTGGGTTTCGCCTTTTCTCCCGATTTATTAATTCAGACGACATTCGGTTATCGTATATTTTTCTGTTTCACAAATGGTTTTTAAGTCGATGCTTGTAATCATTTGTTAATATATAATTATGTACAAATTTACGTGTAAATTATTGTCGATAAATTTGGGAATGTTTAGTAGTGTTTTAATTCTTAAAAATGGACCTACACCACTTTGGCTTTAACCCCATTCTATAATTATCAAGTTTTAATACATCCTCTGATCTATTTTTTTTTGAGAGAAAGGAATAAATGATTGTTTTAAAACTGTCGAAAAATACCAACGAAACTGCAAAGTGCGAAGTCATTGGCATTTATTTTTCTATATTTTTAATAATTATAATTTGTTTTTGGAAGCATTTTTTATGCCATTGTTGTCAGCTTTTTTCATACAATTTCAAGTTTTCTCAAGAAAACAATTTGTAGCTAAATAAATTATTCACCGCAATAACTTAACCATTTTATTTTGCATGTGAATACTATAGGGCTAGAGTAATCAGACGCATATCCAACGTCGCAATGTTGGGCCTTGAGGGATGTGTACTACACCGTATACGTTAGAGGGCGCTTAGATTTTCCGAGTGAACTATGCCAGAGGACACGAATGTTAAAAATAGAGAGAAACAAACATGGATATTTGAGTACTGTGCCGCGCTCATAATCACTGTGCGACAAATGTTTTTTGCGAAGTTGCTATTTTGCCCGACTTTCCGCGACGTTCCCGAAATTCGTTTTTTTTCGTCGTTTTTTTTTTGTCTCTCCGTTGGCGAGGTGAGGGGCATATAGCGTTGTTTGAACAATTTGAATAATAATAAAAAAAAAAATATGTACGACGCAAAATTTTGATTCAGCTAGCCAAATAGATGATATGAAAACTGTTGAAGAAAGTTTAGAAACTTAACTCTTGTTATATTAGAATTAGTTGGCATGTAGATGGCATTGTACATGATCATACACGTACAATAAGTTCTGCGATTCTGTAAAGTTGAGCTCTTTTGGGATTTTTCTGTTCAGTCAATTTCCTGTTTGGGTTATACAGAAATAACGGTTCTGCAGAATTCAACCGATTTCAAACGAAATTACGCTTCGAGTCGTTACTTTTCACTTCGGGTGTAAATTTTGTTGTTTTGGGTCTCCCCAACTTTTGGGGGCATGCGGGAACCGCTAGCTGCTAGAACAGTAACAAAACGGCTGCTGGATCATTGGAGTCAACTATATTTAGATTTTTAACTGCGTCTGCCAAAAGTCGCCGAGTTGCCAAAAAGGAAAAAAAAATTCTACATTTTTCCTTTCCTTTTTTTTTTTTCAGTTTCGATTTTTCGAGCTACGCCATAAGACACTCGATATTCGAGTCTACGAATGCAGCAGAGATATATTTCGTCCTGAATCAGTTTCTGTGTCTAGTCGATATTTAAACTGAAATAGGTCTCATGAAATTCGATTCGTAATTAAAAATAACGAAGATCTGACATTTTTGCGAGGTGTTCCACAATTTGCCCGCGAGTTTTGCCATTTTTTCCTTTTGCCCGTTAAGTTAGCTAACGTTCTTCAGAGGCACTTGGCTCAAATATAGAGTTGTTTACCAAACATGGCCAACTGTGTAGGCGGTGATTAGTGGCGTCCTCCTCCCCCATGGATTTTCCTAAAATGTATTCACGGAATTTGAGACTGGAATATGCACTTAAAAATAAAAATGAAATATGAGGGTGTTGACAGTGCTGTTAGGAATGGAAATAGAATGCTCTTAAAAAAAATTATGAATTATTCTCGTACATGATTTAATCATGTACGAGTTTATTGAAATGTTGCACTAAAATGTTTAAAATGTGATCTGAAATTCATACATGTTCGAATGTATTGACATAGTCCACCAAGATATTTCGAACATGCTAACATACGTATTTTTTAGCCAAGCATAATACTACAGGAGATTCTGTACCCCTAGTGTTGCTTTGGCCATGTCTGAGGGACATACTTTCGCCAGTACCCCGAAATCGACTAATAGAGAACCGGTACTGGGATTCGAACCCGGTATCGTCACACCTCTATTGGTGACTATACCAACTGGGCTACGAGTCGTATTTTATTTTTATATTTAAGTTGTTGTCTTTTGACACCAGAATTGTTATAAAATTACTTTTTCAAGTGACAAAATTTCGACCAAGACTCACTATTTGGAAAATTACGATCCATTTTAAAAATAAATAGCACATTTGGCGACGATATTCTACTAAAAAGTAAAAAAATAATGTACATACATACTTAAATGAGTGTAGGCATTTACAATCGAAAATATCAAAACATTTCAAGAGTGCGAATTACTTGAGTTGTCTGAAAGAAACTTCATATGTCTCCACGACGAAAGGATCTGTTCAATACATTTTTTTTACTAAACAGATCCTTTCGTTCGAATGCAGAATAATCCTATAATTCCACTGTTATTACTGTTGTTTTCTACTTTGACATGACCAAACATTATTTTCCTGGCTGTAATATTTTTCTCACTAAATCTTTTTTTTTTCTTGATTTTACAGGCAGAGGCCCTCGGGCTCTGCGCCGCCCACATTTGAAAAAGTTCCTCAAAATTGTCGATTCGTGCAAGGAGGCAACGCTATCTTCGAACTAAAAGTTCGAGGAAATCCGAAGCCACAAGTGTCATGGACCAGACGGGGAGCACCCGTTGTCAATTCACACAAGTAAGAAGCCACAGTCAGTTATACCCCGTAGTGCGTCTGAAATTGTTTCTCTAATATCACCATTACGCTAAAAAAAATGCAAAAACGCAGTTTCTGATTCCTTCACACTCTTCTGAACCCTTCTAAAATATCTCATTCTTCTTATCTCCATTCTTAAACATCTCCAACGGCTCCTAAAAAACAATTCATCTATATATCTTTCTTAGCATATTTCTTTTTAATCCCTTTCTAATACCCTTAAACGTCTGATTCTCCTTAGTCCCCTCTTAAAGTCTCATTGTTATTAACCTCTTAAATCCTTCTTACTCGTCTCATTATTCTTAGCCCTCTTCTGTCACGCCTCATTCTTCTTAAACTCTTAATCATCTCATTTTTCTTAGCAACTTCTTAAACATTTCATTATTCCTAAACTCCTTCTTAATCATCTTATTTTTCCAAGCCCCTCCTTCAAAGTCTCATTATTTTTAAACTTTAAGCTTCTCATTTTCCTTTGTAGGCGTGTCATTCCTCTTAAACGCAGGATTTTTATTTTTTGCATTTTGGGTGGTATTTTGATTATTAATTTGGTCAATTTCGGTTCCGCTTCCGTGTAGATTCGTGGTCCACCACGACGAGAACACTGGCGTCTCGTCGCTGCAAATCAACCAGCTGCAAAAGGAAGACGAGGGCGAGTACACCTGCTCCGCCACCAACACACTCGGCGAAGCCGTCTTCAATGTCCTCATTCAGAGCGACAGTGAGTACTCCTTTATTTCGGTGTCCTTCATTTATCAAGAACCGACTCAAAAATACATCTTCGTCCTTCGTGAACCCGTCGCATTTCGGGGGACATCGAAGTTTTAATGAAGATTTTGTTAAAAGGCTATGTAGTAAAAGTGATGACGATTCATGTATTGCTACCGTATAAGACAATTTTTTTTAAATCACCGTAGTGCCTAGTGCACTCCAGGATTACTGCACCTTCGTGTCTCTATGGGACAGGGAAGGGAATTGGCAGCTGGAATAGCCAGGCTGCAGGATCCACCCCTATGCTCTGGACTCCCTAATGGAAGCACAGGGTTGACGCCAGTACCACAGGATCGAATAAACGAAAGCCTGCGCCGGGAATCGAACCCGGGACCACCCGCTCAGTAGAATGTGACCATACCCACTGAACCACTGGGGCCGACTTTTGCATTTACATATTTGCCTAAGAATCACGAAGGGTACAGAATATCTTGCAGTGATACTCACTCAGTCAGGAGAATTAAAAGTTAACACGACGTTGGCAAAATTTCGTGAAAAGTTGCTTTTAGGAATTTTATGATTAGATCAAAAATAAAGAAAACATTATGGACGTTTAAAGAAAAAAATTGAAGAAATTCCATTTATTTGGAAGAGACTGCTAAAACACTATTTTTGCATGTTTGCGTATGTGACTAAAAACCCTTGACTGATGATGTCGCATGGCTCCCATTAACAATTCGAAACGAATAAATAAGTACGTTATGATAAATATATGAAAAAAAATCCCAAGATAATTTAAAGTATTTTGCTAATTAGGTTAGGAGCCCTTGTCAATTATTTTAATTATCCTTGAATTTATTATTTTATTTATCTTTTGCTATTTATTTACTTTCTTAATTTACAATGTAGTTATATTTTCCCTGATCAAAACTCACATTTTGGTTAGTGATCCTGAGAAATAGTCAACCATCCTTCGTTCAACTTCTCTTTCGTTCGTTTTCAGTGTCGATGCCTGTGGCTCGCCAAGTCCAATTCCAACAGCAGCAGTTGCAGACGCAGTCGCAGACGCAGCACCAGAAGCAGGAGGTGAGCACCTCCTTCCGGCAGACACGCACGGTGGAGCGGAAGGTGGCCAGCAGCACCTCCACGTCCTCTTTCGGGGTCGTCGGCGGCCAGTCCTCCATCGACCAGCGAACGACGACGCACAAGTACGAATACGACAGTGGCACCGAACACGGTGCCCCCCACTACTATACCAATGGAACTAACGAAGTAAGTGTCGCCGATTGTTGCGGTCTTTTTTCACCATAAAAATCAGTGGATCGTCTAGTTAAATAATGTGTGCTATTTTCCAGTTTCATTTTTATTCAAATTAATTTTTTTTAATTATTTCTACTGGGCTTCTTTCATAATTTTTGTTTTTGCGTCGCAACTAGTAATTAATTATACTTTATTTGTGAAGTCTAGCTAACTTATCGTCATTTGTAGCTTGGTGCGTCACGAGCTGACATAATCGATGTTAAAGCTTACGTTTGTGGTCACCTTTGTTTGAAGTGACCGATGTTTGAAGTCCTTTCTAGTCACTAATCTTCATAAATTTAATTAAACTGCGACAACCATGCCAAATTTATTAAAAAATAAATTATGTATTGATGGAATTCTCATCAACGCGATTTTATTTTCTCCTTCCCAGGGTTTTAAGGTCGACACATTTGAGTACCGACTTCTCCAGGAAATCGACTTCCGCGAATCGAAAACGAGACGAATTCCCGGCGAAGTGGAGACGGACGCTGAGACCGACACGGCGGACCAAGCCGGTCCCCCTTCTCCGCCTCAGCTGCCGCAACGCATTCGAAACAGCAAACTGCTCGAGGGCTCGGACGCCACATTCCAGGCAAAAATCAGCGGCTCTCCCAAACCCAGGGTAAGTGAGCGCCTGAGCGGGTGCCATATTCGGCTGCTATATCGCCTGAAAAAAAAATCGATTTCAAGGCGCACGTTGTTCACCAGTTGGTTATTTAATTTAAAAAATATGTAAAGATAAATTTAAATGGGATATAACAATAACAGGGTTCATTCTGAAAGTTAGGGAAAGCCAGGAAAATTAATTTTGATCAGAGAAAGTCAGGAATATTTTCGGATTTGGTCAGTGAAAGTCAGGGAATCTAAAATTCAAGTTTTCCGTATGAACCCTGATGAAACTTTACACTTTTCCGGATCACTGTAGTGAATAACATTACAGGAGGTTATTGTACCCCTCGTGTCGCTGTGGCGATATATGAGGGGCACATTCCAGTACCCCAGGCTAACGAATAAACTAAAGCCTGCGCCGGGAATCGAACCCGGGACCACCCGCTTAGTAGTCTATGACCATAGCCACTGAACCACGGAGGCCGTACCACTTGCCACTATTGCGTTTATATTTCTGAAATCATCGTAATGTTTCGGAGAAGAACTTAAGAAAACTAAGCCTAGCCGCGCACCATTTCTTAATTTCCCCGCCTGATTATTTTCGTATCCCCCCCTTAGGTGACGTGGTTCAAGAACGGCATTCGCATCCTGCCGTCCCAGCGCGTCAACATCTCGCACAAGAACCAGACGGCCGTGCTGCACATTCACTTGGCGCTGCCCGAGGACGCCGGCCACTACACGCTGTTGGCCGACAACTCGATGGGCCGCGTCGCCTGCTCCGCTCAGCTGGTCATCGAGAGCGCGGGCGCGCACGAAGAATTACAGTTCGGACGTGCCGATCGCTACGATCAGACGGACGGCAACATCATCCGACAGATTAGAACGTGAGTGACTCATTCTCCGTAAATCAGGGTGTCATATTTATCTGGAAAGGCGCTGGGAATTGAATATTGGTACGGAGAAGTCGAGAAAAATCGCTCAAATGTAGGAGAAGTCAGGGAAATGTCTGAACAAAATTTTATGTGTTTCGAGAAATTTGCGCTACACGCTCTATTTTCTTTCTATTCATACGCGGTGTATGTATTTTATTTTAAATTGTAATCTTTTATTTGGTAAATGTTCAATAAAATATTATATTAATTGAGCCCACACTATTAAATGAAGGAAAATGTCTGACATTTTTCCTAATATACTAATAGTCACGGAAAATATTTTCTGACGACTTGAAAATGTTAAATGCGGGGAAAATGTTTGATTTTGGTCAGAGAAAGTCAGGAAACGTTTCGTGATCGGTCTGAGATAGTCTGGGAAACTGAATTATAGTTTCCAAGTTGAACCCTTTATGGAAGCAATGGTAATAAAAAATGGATTGTTAATATGATAAAATGTTTTACTGTCTGTTTGCAGCCCTATCTATATCCCCGCCAGCGAGCCGCCTGTGGAAACCGAGCAGACTGCTATCAAAAGTCTCCGACCCAATTTTGTAAAAGTCCCCACCGACAAAGAAGTGACCGAAGGTGAGTCCATCCCGCCCGTTATTCATTGACAATTGATATCAAGTTCAATTTTGACATCATTAACGTTCGAATGAGCAATTTTTAGATTAATAAAAAGTCATTCGAATGACCTATTTTTTGACACAATTGACCTTTGCGTCAATAATTTTTAGACTCAATTGACCTTAAGTGAATCAATTTTAGACACCATTTAAATTCGAAAGAACAATTTTAGACAACAATTGACATTCATGTGATTAATTTTTAGTCACAATAGACCTTCAAGGGAACTATATTTAGACATTTGCTATTCAATCGAACAATTTTTAGACACAATTGACTTTCAAGTGAATCATTTTTAGACACAATTGACTTTCAAGTGAATCATTTTTAGACACAATTGACTTTCAAGTGAATCATTTTTAGACACTATCGATATTAAATTGAACGATTTTCCAATGGACTCACCAACGTCGCTGTTCCTTTTGTCCACCCACAGGAAAAATGGTTCGCTTCGACTGTCGTGTGACTGGACGGCCATACCCTGAAGTGCTATGGTACCTGAACGGAAAGCAGGTACTGGACGACACCACTCACAAACTGATTGTGAACGAAGCGGGCAACCACTCGTTGCTCATCACGTCCACCAAACGAACGGACGCCGGCACCTACACTTGCATCTCGCGCAACAAGGGTGGCGAGGCCACCTTCAGCGTCTCACTCACCGTCATTGGTGAGTAACCCCGGTGTTGGGTTCGTTCCTTTTCAAAAGGAACCAGTTACCGTTCCCGTTCCTCCGATAAAAAGGAACCAGTTACCGTTCCCGTTCCTCCGATAAAAAAGGAACCAGTTACCGTTCCCGTTCCTCCGATAAAAAGGAACCAGTTCCCGTTCCCGTTCCTCCGATAAAAAAGGAACCAGTTACCGTTCCCGTTCCTCCGATAAAAAGGAACCAGTTACCGTTCCCATTCCTCCGATAAAAAAGGAACCAGTTCCCGTTCCCGTTCCTCCGATAAAAAAGGAACCAGTTCTCGTTCCCGTTCCTCCGATAAAAAAGGAACCAGTTCCCGTTCCTCAAAAATTAAAAGGAACCTAGGCGTTCCTCCGTTTCTCAAAAAAGGAACCATTTCCTAGGAACGGGAACTTTCCGTTCCGTTTCAATCAACCCAGTGTTGGGTTCATTCCTTTCGAAAAGGAACCAGTTACCGTTGCCGTTCCTCAAAAATAAAAAAGGAACCTAGGCGTTCCTCCGTTCCTCAAAAAAGGAACCAGTTCCTAGGAACGGGAACTTTCCGTTCCGTTCCTACCCAACACTGAGTATCCCCGGTCGAATCGCTGTTCAAACACCAATTGTTTTAACTAGAAATTATGCACAATTTTCTACTGAGGATCATTTCGCAAATGCGAAACGGGTCAAACTTTCTAATAATATAATTTTAGAAAATGCTCAATTTTATTGACGTTGCAAAACCAACAGAATATCGATAATGACTGTTTTTGCATTGCTTTTTCTTTGATATATATTTTTGCATTACTTTTTTTCCGATTAATGCAAATTATATTTTCATAGAACAATAATTAATAATAGTGGGTTAGGACGTCTATGAATTAACTTATAAAATAATGTTGATAATAACTGTTTGTAGAGTTGATTAAAATAACGTAACTTCGATTCATCTTATCAAATATTGTATCGAGTCGTTTGGATTAGTTTCTCCAAATATATTAGTAATTAACGGACATTTTGAATATTTCAATTGTCATTCTCGAAATGGTCTCCTTTTCGATTTCACACGCGCCAAGCGCCCGCGACATCGAAAGCGAAAGTATTTGAACATTTCGTTTCAAACAAAAATTAAAGTCACAATGTTCTAAATCTATTTGTAAAAAAAAAAGTTTAAAACGAATTGTTTAACCTACTATTTAATGATATGTGGGGCTTCCGTTATCTTTTAAGCAACACTGAACATGACTGGAATTTTTTTTTTTTTTTTTGTCTACCGTCCCTAACCCACTCGATCTCGCACCGCTTTCCCTTCTTCCACCCCCACAGAGCGCGAGCAGGTCATCGCTCCCAAATTCGTCGAGCGCTTCCAAACCTCCCACGTGCACGAGGGTGAACCCGTGAGCCTGCACTGCCGCGCCGTGGGCACGCCCGTGCCCGGCATCACCTGGCAGAAGGACGGCGTGCAGATCCACTCGACGTCCGATTGCGCCATCCGCACCGACGGCGGCTCGTCCTCGCTCAACTTCCAGCGCGTCCGCCTCACCGACTCGGCCTGGTACCAGTGCACCGCGCAGAACAGCGTAGGTAGCACGGCTACCCGCGCCCGACTGTACGTGGAACAGGAGCGACTGCCGATCCCCGAGCCTTGGAGATTGACCCTACCCAAGCCCACGCGCGTTATCCAGCCAGAGTGAGTATAGCCGAAAATCAAAGTGTCTCAACTGTTTTAGGGGCGTTGGTCCCGGGTCCGATTTCCGGCATGCAATCTCTCGTGCATATTGCAACAGCGACACGAGAGGTACACAATCTAATGATGTGATATTCACCACAGGTATCAGGAATTATAAAAATATTTAAAAAAAAATGTTCAATAAGTTTCAGGAATATTTTTTGTAAAAAACGACTGCCTGGATTTTAAAATGTAAAAAGGGAATAATTGAACGGTTCTGAACCGCCATCTCTACAGCGTCTTTCGAAGTTTATGATTTCACTAAACTTCATTGAAATCCAGGCTGCCGTTCTTTAAAAAAAAATTAAATAATTTAGAAATATTGTTGAACACCCACCCCTATGCAACACAAGGAAAAAATGTGTTCCGGGAACAATTCGTGCGGCCCCCGTGGTACAGTGGCTATAGACATAGACTACAAAACGGGTGGTCCCGGGTTCGATTCC
>JAUJYS010005920.1:0-10698 GCA_033995665.1 Melogona broelemanni | reverse complement strand
GGCTGCGCTGGGAATCGAACCCAGATCCGCTGGTTGGTAAGCGAGCACGCTACCTCTCGGCCATATACGGATGTAATCAGTTCCGGAAATAATCAGTAGACAAAACAAAATCATCACTTGACAAAAAAGGTTATGTTATAAACATTTCTAAAACACTAAAATACTAACAATTTCACGAATGAGGAGAATTCATAGACAATTTAAAGTTATGTTACGAACAACGAGGATTTAACAATTATATGTTGGCACAATCGGTGTTAAGGACCATGCTTGTGGTCGGTTGAGTCTTTGTACAATTGGACAAATATATGGCCATATTTCTCGAGTTGTTGATGGACATGCATGCAATCGTTTGTATTTATATATTTCTTTCTGAATGCATATGTGCCGAATGGGGGCGCTTTGCTGGTGCGTACCGAGTATTTTTTAAAATAAAGTTTAAAAGGAAATTCACAAAAGTTAACATTTTAATTTTGTTCGGAATTTACCCAAACTATTCCAAATTTTGATCGATTTTCTCTGACTTTTTCTACTGTTGGGAGAATTTTTTTATTGCTAAAGGATTTCCTGGCAAAAAAAAATTTTCCTGACTTTTCAGGTGAGAATTACCTCATTTAAATGTTTAACACACTTTGTAATTTGTGACTGGCAATGAGAACGAGTGATCTCAAGATGATTTTATTTGAATGAGTGGCAACTTTCCGCGGAATTTATGCGCATACACCGCTGCATACTGCACATTTTGAGCCATTATATATTTTTTTTACCATTTTTTAAATTTTACATTTTACACCATTTAGGCGAACGTAATAATTCGTAGCGGAAAAATACAAATCACAAAATTAGAACTCGATATTCAAAAATAGCATATATATATATATCCTAACTGCCACCAAATTTCATAATAATCGGAATCACTTTCGGAGAGTTTCTATGAATAGGTAATGGGGCATGGATTTCTTTACCTCGCGGCGCACAAAGTATTTGATTTACCGGGGCAGCAGGCAACCGAAGAAGAGAAAATCCGACAAAGAGTTAACAAGACCAATTTTCCCCACAATCTCAATTACGTGCATACTGTAACATTAGTTGGCGATGATGCACGGAGAAGAAAAAAATGAAAAATAACACCGGAGTAAAAAAACAAAAAAACACTAGAAAGTCTGCTAATGAACAAAGATGAAGAAAGAGCGGGGTCTAGAAGCGATGATGCCTGCTAGCCGGGACAATAATTTCGGTGGGTGCCGCGACGACTCGTATGCGTGTCTAGAAGTCATAATACCAGTCGGTTAAACGTTTTTTTTTTTCTCTAGCTTGTTTTTCGACCTACGACGTGCGAACTAAAAACGAACGTATCATCATCAGTGTTCTTTAAGAACTGAACGGATTAGTTCCGTTCCTAGGAACGGGTTCCTTTTCCTACGAATTATAAGGTTGCGAAGTTGCGTAAAAGTTTTTTTCGTTTATAACGTTTGGATATTTACCAACTGGCGGCTGAATCAGTTTGGTGGAGCAAACGAAACCAGGTCTCGTCTGCCATGGTAAATATTATTTATTAATTTTTTATGTAGATAAAATACGGTTACGCGGCATTTTTTTAGTTTAATTTTACATATTTCCATGAGGGAGTCCAGAGCTTAAGGGTGGATCCTGCAGCCTGGCTATTCCAGCTGCTATTCCCCATCCCTTCCCTTCCCTGCCCCTCACATATCTCCATAGACACGAGGGTGCAGTAATCCTGTAGTGCACTAGGCATTACGGTGATTTAAAAAAAAAATAAAAAAATATGTATTTTCCTGTGATGGAACGCTTGGAAAAATTTCGTTCTTTTTACCGAGTGATTTTTTTAAACATATTCAGCATTTAATAATTAATATTTAAATATTAACAACTTTTATCATTTTCGATATTTAAATATTTATCATTTAAATTTTTCTTAATGATTACGTTTGCGTTCAAAGCTCACGTGATAAAATAGCAATGCTAACGGAAGCGTTGGGATAAATTAAATGTTAGCTTTTTTCATCCTTTCAGAAAGTGATTTTTACGATTTTTAATAGTAGTGAACTAAAATGAAACAAATTTTTTTTTAGGAAATAACTAAGGAAAGAACGGTAACTACGAAAGGCAAAGTTTTTTTCAGTTTCTGCAAGAAATGGAACTGGAAAATGCTCATTTTAAATTGTAGAGGAACTGGAAAAGTTTATACATGTATTTTATGAGGAAC
Source organism: Melogona broelemanni (assembly GCA_033995665.1). Classification (NCBI taxonomy): domain Eukaryota; kingdom Metazoa; phylum Arthropoda; class Diplopoda; order Chordeumatida; family Chordeumatidae; genus Melogona; species Melogona broelemanni. Next base: position 8,471 of record JAUJYS010005920.1, on the reverse strand, counting down.
GGGAACTGAAACGGGTTCCCTTTCAAAAGGAAAGAATGCAACACACATCATCCGTCCATAACCAAACCACCAAGATTAAACTATACATCGTAAACAAAATGTTTTCACACATTCTGAGCGAACGTGAGTTTTTCCTATTTCAACCGCGCAAACGGGGTGAGGCGATACAAAAAAAAAAAAAAAAAAAAAACAATCTTCAAAACAATATCCAAGGTAGGCCTAACGACCACGGGACAGAGGCGTGTAATGTGCAAAGTGTTGTGAACCTGGCTGGCTCAAAAAAAAAAAGAGGCAAAAAAAAATGTTTTTGGCGTGATGTCGACTGACCATTGAATTCTAACGGTCGCAAATTTCGAAAGTGGGTGTTGCGGCAACAACGGTCAGGCTCGTAGCAGTTTTTTTGACGGAAAAAAATAGTAAATTTAAAAATATGGTGCAACCTTGTCGTAGTTATTTGTGCACTGCTTTCATACATTTGGTAAATTTTAGTAAATTATTCCAACCCCAATCGACCAGTAATTAATTATTCTTTTTTTTTTCAATATTTTGTTTCACTCTCCAATTCACATTCAAGTTTTAATTTATTCATGTACGCACATGAAGCTCATGCTGCTGGCATCACACGCAAACTATGTTCGCGAACGACAACAAAATCGCCAATTCATTTTTTATCGTCGAAATTTAGCAGTCGGAAATCAATGCCTCTCATAAAATGAAAAATAAAATTATAGTGTGTTGGTGTCAGCAGCTTTGACAGCACATAAGACTGACTAGATGCAACAAAATGTATAGACAACGTAGGTTCATTCGCAAAACCACATTTTATTTATATCTTGTTTTGGAAGCGAAATTAAATACGAATATATATTTTTAATTGGCACAGAGTTCACTAATTGAATGGTTATAGCCAATTCAGAATAATGACAAACGTGGTTTCAATTCAATTTATGCATTCTCCTTTTCGTTTACATTCGATTTGTCGTACCAGAATTTCAATGACCGACAGTGATAACTGAAAATGATTGGCAGTGAGCTTCAGTTGCAAAAGTGGAAAGTTGTAACGTTGTAAAGTTGTTTGTTGGGACATCTGCGGTACCGGTACATAGTTTATTTTCGTTCAAAATATTCCTTCAAATTATCAAATTTATATTTTTCGTTTCCTTGAGTTAATTTTAAGGATTATCAACTCGCATCGTCCTACTCGCAAACGGGCCTGTACGTACAAAGATCCCAAACACGTGTGGCTTTAGAGGTTTTTTGAAGAATAAAAACAGTTTTGTAAGAGAGGTTGAACCGAGAGAGCGAAAAAATAATTGCAATTACGGGCGACAGTGAGAGCCGTGTTAAATGGGTGGCCGGTTAATTTTTGTTCCGCCGATTTTATACGCTCCTGCCCCGCTCAATTTAGTCCGGCACGTATAATAGTACGAAGCTGGCACGTATAGTACGTAGGCCAGACAACTGGAGTTCAGAGCGGCGACGAGTAAAATTATGACGGTCATTTTTTATGGGGGATGCGCGTAATTTTTTTTTACTCCACTTCTAAAAATTGAAACATCGCGTCTATGAATTCAGTTATTCGGCAATGGAATGAATCCGAGAGCAATTACGGTTACGCCGAAAAATAGATTAAATAATTTTCCGCCTTGACCTCCGAAGAACTCGTAAACATTTGTGCAAAAACTTTCTTATGACAAATGATAATTGAAGAAAAAAAAATCTAATGTGCGTACTTCCCGGAGGATTACGAAAAATTATTTTATGGTTTCATTTTTCATATGAAACCTTCAAATGATTTTTCTTACCCTTAGTCGTTATGACATTTCCCATTTTTAAGTGTACTCGTACATCTGAGTTTATCATGGGTTTAAACTTTTTACACCGTTGGACAGAAAGCACAAACTGTTAGGAAAAATAAAGATTGTTAGTGAGCATGCCGAAATTTCAATTTGCCGAAAATTCAGATATTGATAGACATTGTGCATAATTAACCAAAATTTAAATTAATAACTAAACTAGTCCGATAGCGAGACAGTTTTAATCCGTCGATTACAGGACATAAGCGAATACAAATACTTTGTCGTTTTTAAAATGACTGATTAAAACGGATTATTATTATTTTTTAATTACCGTAGTGCCTAGTGCACTACAGGATTACTGCACCCTCGTGTCTCTATGGAGATATGTGAGGAGAAGGGAAGGGATGGGGAATGGCAGCTGGATTTGTACTGTAAAAGTTTGTTTTGACAGATAGATTTGTGAAATTTACGTGCACATGTAATTCACATGAACTGTGAGGCGTTGAATTAGTTACACTGTATGCAGTAAGGCGTATAAATTCATACATTTAATTTTAATTTTAAAAAGTACGGCACTTAATTTTATATGGTTAGGCATTTACTTTTATGTAATAAAAAATACATTTAATTTTCCGTAGTATATGGCTCCCTTGCACACGTTCATGTAAACGCATCAATTCATGTATTGAGAAAATTGAGACGTTTATAAAAATTATCCCATAATCATCAGGCAGTAGTACATGAAAACGACAACTCTTTTTACTACCACAGTCTTACCACAATGTGGCGGCTAGTTTGTACCAAATGTCAGAATAATATTCCGAATATGTTTTGCGGCATTTGCATGCTGTGAGCACGCAGCGATTCCCTAATCAATTACACGACCGACGTGCATACACTATCGTACGCCAGATTATTGTTTGCCACAAATAAAGAGGATTTTTGAATAGATAACCATACACGAATATACATTCGAAATTTGCAACCTTATCAGCAATTATAATTGTTACAGGGTTTCAATGTACGTGACATGCATCGTTTGAAAATAAAATTGTGAAATATTGATACCAGAATCGACAGTCTTGACCGAACAAACCGTTTGAAATCTGTTGGAAACAATAGTTTATACATATCGAGAAACAAATCTTCTTTTCAAGCTATTGCAATTCAACGGCTTAAAATCAACGGCAATCATCCTTAAAAGGAAACATTATTGTTGTGTGTACATTAAAGCATGAGGAATAAATAATTTTGAATAAATAACCAAGATCCTTACGTCGTGTTCACATATACGACGGCAACTACAAATCGCCACTCTTCAAGAGTAAATAAATTCACTTTTAAAAAGTAATACAGAGTAAATAAAATTTACTTTTCGAAAGTGATCAAGAGAAAATAAATTAAGCATTTTTAAAAAGTAATAAAGATAAAATAAATTAAGCACTTATGCCCTTGGAGGATTGCGTTATTGAGCCAATTACAATTACATGTATCCGCGAGCAGCCCCGGGTGGGGGCCTATGGCGGGGGTCTGATGACCAGTTAAGGACGAAATGTCCTATTTTAGATGGCTCAATACTTGAGACTCTGCCGTTTCACTGACGGCACACTCTGGAAAAATCTGCAGTACCTGCAGTCGGTCGCGAGACAATCTCGTGATACGACGGTCCCGGGTTCGACTCCCAGCGCGGTTCCGCGTTTATACGAACTCTGGTAGACTTATTGAAAATGTGCCCCTCGTGTATCGCTAAAAATGGACGCCGGATTGAATGGCCCAAACGACAGTCAAATTCGATTTTGAATGGGGATTATCCGTGATAGTACGGAAGCAAATAAAGGAGGTCTCGGTAGTCTAGCGGCAACGTTCTCGCCTTCTATTCCCGTGATCGCGCTTAGATCCCAGCTGATACCTCCCGAATATTTCGGGCGAGAAAAAACCTTCCTTCGAAATGGAAGTAAAGCCGTGAGACCGGTGCCTGTACGTTGTCAGGTACACGTTAAAGATCACTACCTAGGTCAGAAGCCTAGACTAGGAAAAATTCCAAATTACCAGGTCGCTCATTGGGGGGGCTGGTAAGCCTCCTGAACAAAAAGTACAATATCATATATTCCCGCATATTGCCATAATGCTACGGCGAGGAAATTACCCAATCTAAATCTAAATTGTTGCTGGTCGAATTCGAATATAACCTGTTGAAAGTACGCTGCTGCCATTACGTTCTTATTACATGTATTACTGTTGACGATCGCTTGTTCGAGAGTTCTTACGCGTGAATTTCAACATAACCCCATTGTACGAAACCCAGTCAACCACTGCACGAAACTCTGCTTTTTTTAAGAAAGACCAATTAAGTTGTACGACCCGTCTAGCCCAAGCGGAATTGCAACTGACTGCGGGTCAGGCGGTCCATGATTCGATTCCCAGCGAGCAGGCTCTCATTTATTTGATCCTGGGGTACTGTTGAAAATGTGTCCATTACACATTGCCACAGCAATACAAGGGGTACAGAATCTCATGTAGGGGTACAGAATGTCATGCTACAGGGCTCAGGAATAAAATAATTTAAAAAAATCCATGTGACAACGTGAAACTTGTAGTCAACCATATTAACTTACCTCGACGACACCAACAGAGTCCCTAAAAAGCCTGGAAAGACTCGGACAAGACCCGTGACAGGCATCTCATTAGCATCAGCTGGTATATAGTACAAATGTAGGGGCTAGTTGGACTAATATTATAGAGAACGTAGAAAAACGTCATTGAATAACATCGGCCAAATAGCATGCAATTGCGGTGGAAGCTTACCCATGAATATACCACTAGTGGGACGGCTGCTACTATCGGACGGCGAGCTAGGTCCGCTGACCATCTCCATACCGGAAGGCATCAGTTGCTCGTTGCCGTTTAATGCCTCGTTCCTGGCGTGCAGGACGTCCTGCTCCTGAGCCCTGCGTAGGGCAACTTGCTTGGCCATGACGCGCTGACGCTCCACAATCAGGAGGCATTTGGGGCATGTGCATTCTTTGAAGCGACAGTAACGCTTATGGCCCTTCAGTGCCACCGAGATGTGATGGTTGCGGCACCTTGCGCACTTAGGGGCTCGGTCCGGTCGAACGGGTCCGGATCCGTTGCGGACTTTGCCGTCCGGTGATGTGCCGGGCGTTGACGAAGTCATCTTCGCTGGCGTTGGTGACGTTAATAAAGCAACACTGTACGGTTGGGTTTAATAGGTCGACTGTTGGGGCTGGAAGTTTACTCTGTCTCCATACGAGTCCCGTCACCCTATGCAGGACGGACCTCGGCGGCTTGATATGCAAAATGGCATGCACGGCCACTGTCTCTCTTTTTATGGCTACACACACGCGCGCCATGTGAGGCGGGCGCAGAGTGTGACACACGCATACATCTACATACAGTGTTGCCAAAGTTGTAGCGGGCGCATTCCTATAGTGGCGTTGGATCGGTTGAAGTAAGGCATGCAATAGGGGATTGTAGAAACGGGTTGAGCTAAATGACTGTAGGTTGCGCTGGGAGCGCCCATGGCGGCACATGATTTTCAGTAAGACAGGCGCCGCGCATGTACTCGTTAATCTTAGCTTAACCGTGCTTGCACAATATTATTAATAAAAAATATGTAATATTTTTGTTTCAATATTAATTTATGTCTGTTTTGTTTTTTTCATGATTTTTTTTGTTTCGATATTATGGTAATTTGAATTAATTCATGACGTGCCGCCAGTTAGCTCAAGAGATAAATTGCCACGAGAACAGGAGTAAACTGAAAAATTCCGTCGAAATTGCCATAGGGTTCTATGTGAAAAAGGCATTTTTGAAAAAATCATATCAAAGCTCTTGGTGGGTCAACAATTATATGGATTAGTTTTTCGCACGATAGAAAGAATGATTTCCATGTGCGTACAAAATAAGTTTGTCTAAAATAATCTCATTTGAAACAATAGATTAAAAAACTGTACATTAGAAAACTATACATCGAGGTTGGCATTTTGACGACAAAGTCAAGTTGCGTTTCTTCTCACTAGTAAATAAATTAGTATTTTAACCATTTTTAAGTTAATTTCATTTAGTATTTCAATGTAATAATCCCAATTTATTTGACACTAATTTTATATAATATAATAATAGATATTTGTTCTTTTCCTCCTGTATTTCTTTCCTGGCATTATAAATTGATAGCACATGAAAACTATTTTTGGGATCTAGCCCTGCTAATGGCGGACGCCCTTTGGATTTACCGAGTCATTCTTAGAGCCAAATGGCGGCGCCCCATGTCATACAACTCTATGGCAAAATTAAACAAGTCAATAGTATTTTATTATTTACTTTATTTTCCAGGGGCTCCGTTTTTCGTTTGGGAAGAAAAGAAAACTTGATAATTAAGACAATTCGTAAGATACCTGTAAGTTCCACAAACAGACTAAGAGAAAAATATTTGTACTAGTTTTCCAGCCCTCAGCCGCCCACGATACACTACTAATAACATTATCATAGCTTAAATCAGAACAGTGGCACGTTGGCAGCCGGCAGCGAACCCTAGCAGCTTTTGCTAACTAAAAAAATATTAAAAAAATGTAATTTATTTGTCCAAAGATCAACACTGCATACATGGCTCTTCCAAATAATCAAAAAATAATGCTTGGAGCTTGAATAACCCGGTTAAACACGTAAATTTATATAACTGTGAAAATATTTTAAATTCATGGTACAATCCATGACCAGCGAGCAATGAACCATTTAAAAGTTTTGCAAATCACTTATTTACTATTACTATTACTTATCTACAGGCATTTTCTGTTGTGATCTTGTGAACAAAAATAATAATTGGTACCTCCGAACTGACAAAAAAAAATTAAGAAAATCAATTTTCTACGAAATGGACAATGAAGCCTTTATTTTTGTGATACCCTGGTCAAAATCAAAACAGTTCACATTTTCTTGAAACATGAATGAAGAAAAGCTTCGAAAAAATACAATATAAGATATCAGTATTACATGTTCAGCACAAAACTGCAACATGGTCACAATAATCATTATACACCGGCAAATTCAATTAAAACAAGGTTGAACATAAAAACTATAAAATACAGCAACAAGACATGCAGGTGTTCACTAATTAAAAAGTACTAGCATGACTCTCGAATGAAAAATAATATTTTGTCTGCTGAATAATTCTCAAACTCGCATTAGAATTAATGAAACGGAAGTGGCATTAAAATAAGAACTATTCAAGTTAATAAACTACAAAAATCAATTAAATCAACTTAAAATAAAACAAAAACTACGTAGGTTTTAATGATCCGAAAGCATATTATAAAATATATTCGATAAATACAGAGGGCACTAATAATACTACTTTCCCCACCATAATGGACAATGCAAATGGACAATCGCCAAATTCCTTATCTTACAAGATTAATTTGATTAATCCATAAATGGCTCCGTAGAAATCACAAAAAACAAAACGCAAAATGGCGAGAAAAACGATACCAAGCATTTGACGATGTCGCTGCTATTTGACATCGGCCAAAGTTCCCAAATTTCACAGAATTTGAACATGGATTAGCCACTAAAAAGGGTGTAAATGGAAAATTTAAAATAATAAAAATGCCGTTCTAAACAGATCCATGCGTCTACCGCGCTTGTAACAAGATCGAAGATCGAGGGAGTGTCAACAAAGGGACAGCGTCACTAGTGTGCAGCCACTTGCGTGTGTATGCTTCGCTTTCGAACGAACACTAATGGGAGTGAAATCAGTGCGGTTAGAATTTTTTTTTCAATTATGAAATTAAAAATTCGTATGCCGCGGATGTATAAAGCTTAAGATGGGGCGCTGCCGTCTATTTTCTAGCCTATTACTGGCTTGATGAGGACGACACCCGCACCCCTCGTGAGAACACGCAACACAATTAAAAGTTTTATGAAATAAAAGACAATAAAAATTAATGAGTTACTTAAAATATGAATAAAAATAATAAAAGTTTGCAAATCATACATTTCTTTATATTAGTAAAAATTTAATCGTCAAAATCATCCAAACAAAATTATGTGAATGAAAATACAAGATTTCTCTCCTTTGTCTTTCCCTCCTTCCTTGTTAGGCTTATAGATGTTTCACCACAAACTGCTTTCGCTCCAATTAGATTTAGATTTTATATTTGGATATAATTGTCACCGCGCTTGCGCATTTTAGGCGACTTAGATTACGAGAGGAAAAATGATATTGATTGAAATAGGGAAGGAGTTAAGAGTGGTAGGTATGGTTTTGGGAATACCCGGTAAAAGGAAAATGACGTGGAGTGAAGGGTAATAGGTTAGTGTGCTGTTTATGGCAGGTTTGTATAGCTTTACTGTCCCTTCGAAAGCGGAGCAAACACCGGTAAATGGCTACACATCAGTGACGCTGTCCCCTCGTCGACACTCCCTTCTGCCTTCGATCTTTTCACACGCGACGCAGTCACGGGCTCAGAATAACACCTAGAACCAGAGCCCGCCGTCATCGTTGCCATCACCGTCGCCATCACCATCGCCGTCACCATCGCCGCCATCGACAGTTTCGCTCCGGCGTTCGGTGTCCCCGTCGTGACCGTCGTCCTCGTTCTCCGACTCGGACACGGCGAGATCGTTATCAATGTCAGCGTCAGCCGCTAGGCGGCT
>JAUJYS010005919.1:0-10698 GCA_033995665.1 Melogona broelemanni | reverse complement strand
ATGTAGTTGAACAAAGTATATATTGATATTTTCGATTGTTGAGGGACATGCCTGCAATCGTCTATATTTTTATGTATGTCCTTATATCTATCCATATTGGTCTTGGATAATAAATTGTTAAATTCTCCTCTTTATTTTCAGGTTGTCCACAGCTACACCGGCTCGACTGACCGCCACCCACCCTCCCGCCCGCTCCAGCGCCCGACCGTGCTGTCCGACAGCCGGATGGATGACCCTCCCGCCTACAAAGAAAGGGACGAAGATAAGGGGATCGACGATGTCGCCACGTGTTCGCCACCTCTCACCCTGAAGGAGGCCGCCTCTCCCCCGTCCGTGGTCCAACCGGAGGACGGCCACCTTTACGACCTGCTCCGTCGCCTGCCGGATGTGCCGCGCGGTGTCGGGGCCGGAAACGACGGAGACGACGAGGGCGACGACGACGACGATTCGGTGGTGGAGATCATGTTCAACTTACCCAGGTAAGAAATGACTTTCACGTTTGTAGTGTATCATAGATACGAGGGCTGATTGATAAGACCGTAACTTTAACTATCAGATTATCTCACAATTCATTTAAACCGATCTTACAATTCATTTTGCACGTGCACTAATTGGTCACTTATTTGGTTGAGCCAAATGGTTTTACAATCATTTTATTTAACTTTGCATGAACCTTGATTGGCCGTCTGGTTGACTGGCTGGCTGGTTGTTTGATTGATGTGACTGTTTCAACATCATTGAGATCGTTTTTAACAAACTTCCAAAACGTCATAGAGAGTTGAAATGTCGTACGCTTCTCAGTCTCTTGAAACATTATAATTATCAAATTTTGACGAGTATCCGACAAAACTTTAAAATTCGTAAAATTTGCAATAGGAGAGTACTTAGTTTAAATCAATCGTTAAATATCTAAAAACTTGAAGTGGTGGAATGGTTATGGTGTCAGTTATAGTATTCAGATGTCCTGGGATCGAAACTAGTGTGCACCAATTTTTTTTTCTTATCTTTTGTGTCAGCATCTCAAAAAAAAAAAATTATGCTCATGTCTACAGGTTGAGTCACATTTATGGTAACAATTTCGGTTCAACAATGGCGCCACGTGCTTTGCTATAGAACTCCAGTTTATCGACCGAAAGATGGATAAATTCATAAGGATTTATGGGTAAAAAAATTTGGGATCAAATATTTGTCGATGTCCACGGAAATCACCAATTTTCATAAGACTACTCAGAAGCACTTTCCGACATCGGATGCTCATACAAAAAATTAAAAAATGTTAGAAAACCTATTTCACCATTTCTGACAAAGGGCATAAACCACAACCGAACTGTGTCCCAATTTCACTTCCGATTCGAAAGAAAAATCTCGCAAAAGAAGGCCCACCCCATTCTGTATTGAACAGAAGCTGAAAGATAAATTGTGCGAACGCACGACGAAGTCAGATATGGTTAATAAAATTTTGAAAATGATTTGAAGCTGCGCCAGCGTGATGCTATGAAAAATCTCCCGTTAAAAATAACCATTGCAAATTGCGTATAGAAGTTCCAGCAACTATACAATATCATGAAACATGATGTGAAACTGGAATGTTCTTCAAAAATCAATTTTGTTTTGTGTAGCAAAGAAAAACATACCAACGGATGGATGGACCTGAAGCTTACTTAAAAATCTCCAGTCGTGATTAGTGAATTTTTTTTGTCTCTTGACGATGTATCTTTCTATCCTACTACGGCCCCCCAAGGGGCTGCTTGCGGGTTCAATTTGTAAATTGTAAAATCTGGAAGGTGAAACGTTAAATAGAATATTTACGTTGTCGCAAGATGAAATGAGTTTTTATGAAACTTAAGAAATTTGTTTGAATTCTCTATCTTGAACAAATACGATATGAACTTCGTGAAAACTAGGTCTATTTTTGCGTTATCGGTTAAAGCATTCCCTCAAAGGAACAGGACATGAACAAGCTTAATTCTTATCTCTATGGCTATAACAGTTAGTCCATGTAACCATCGCCCGTCAAATCTCGTTTTCGATTTAATTTTTTGGATCAAATTTCTCTTATCAAATGGTCGAATGTATTTGCTGGGGGTAGTGGCAGCAGCGGCATTCCATAACAGTGAAGTAGTAGTTTTAAACGCGTGTGACGTTGGGCTGTTCGTCAAATAATTTGAAATATTTTATTAATTTAATAAGTGAGTTTTGTTTTCTCGATTGTGTTTCGTCTTGTCAATTGTGGTTCAATTATTTAAAATGTCGACAATTATTTTACAAATCAATGTTATTTTTCAATTTTAATATCGTCAATTGATATTTTATATATTATTTTTCAATTGAAATATCGTCAATTAATATTTTATATATTAATTTTCAATCTAAATTTGTCAACTGATATTTAAAAAATTATTTGTAATGGAGGAATTATCCTAAATATCACTACAATAGTGATATTTATACAAATCAATTTTATTTGTTAATGTTAATTCGTCAATTGTTTTACCAGTTACATTTATTTTTGAGTCTTATTTTCAAAAAAATATATGTTTAACTAATTATGAAAACTAGTTGAATAGAGTGTGATAGTAATTTTTTTTATTACTATCAAGTAGTTTACACTAACAATATTCATCTACTTTTCATAAGTAGTTAAATATTTGTCTATCATGAAATCTGTCTCAGCGTGACGACGCCCCGTAGTTTAAACATCTAATTTTCAAAGTCGTGTCCAATCCATTTTTATTTTTTAATCTAATTATTGTGTTTTTTTTTTGTTGTGGTCGTTCCCAGCCCTGGTATGGTGGGCAGCAGAGGCGGCGCCACCAAAAAAAAGCGTCTTCACCGCCCCCGCCACCCCCCGCCCGCCCTCAACACCACCAAGAAGCTGCGACTGGACGCCGTGGACGACGCGCGTCCGGCCACGGTGTTGACCCCTCGATCCGAATCTCCGTCGCCACCACCACCACCACCACCACAACAACCACCACCGCCACCACCTCCCACGGTGGACACCAACCACATCATCGAGATCGAGGAGACCGACGGCACGACCGGAGAAAAGGAGGAGGATGAGGAGGAAGATCACTGCTCGGACGCCCGCAGCCGTCAGCCGTCGCGCAGCAGTTCCGGCGAGAGGATGCAGAAACTGCGGGCCAAGCTGGCCAGCATGCAGCAGGCGCTGGCCGATTCCAACCGCAAGATAGGTCAGATGGTCGACGGTACTGTTGTTGCCTCTACTTCCGGATCGACTTCCGGCGCCAAATCTGCGGCGTCGTCGTCGACCGCTGTCAGGGATGTCGACGATGAAGTGGATGTTTTTGGAGTCGGCGCTGCCACGAGGTTTGTCTCACGGATTTCCTATTTTCTGTATTTGAATGAGTGAGTTTGTAATAAATTAAAACTATAATTTAATAATATTAACACAATAACTAAAATATAGATTTGACCGAGCAATAAAAAAATATTCTTGCTTTTTTATTTCGTTTTTTTTTTTTAATTATTCCATTGCTAATTTTTATTATTATTGTTAAATAATGCAAATCTTTTAAAAAATGAGCAGTAACCACTTCAACCATTTTCCAAAATCATTTTATGGTGCGTCGTTCATAAATTATAAAATATTGGTTCGTATGGCTATACTTAATTAGCTTCACCTATCGTACACAACCAGAACATGATTTCTGCGTTCACATTGTAAAACGCACGAAATTTACAAGATTTTTGTAATCATATTCTTAATTTGCAATTGCATAAAGCATGATGTTAATTTTTGAATTGATTCCGTTGAACGATTGACCAACCCTACCATTCCAGCAGCGCCCACCGTCGGACCGGAACTGGTCGGCACCGGGAGGCCGACCCTGTCTCCGTGCCCCCTCGACCCGGCACCTATCGCACCGGCGGCCCGCAACGAGTTCACGCCTCGCGAACCAGCAAGCCGTCCTCCACCACTACGTCCAACGATCCGACCCGCTCCGGTCCATCCGGCGATCGTCCGGCCAGCGAAACGGCACCGTCCGTCGAATATGGTGGCAGCCTGAAGGATTGGTTCAAGCACTTGGGTGTGAACGTTCAGCGGCCCTTAACAGCGTCAACAACTGCTCATTTGGACGACAGGGATTGGCTGGATCGTCGTCACCATCAGAGCCACCAGAGGGCGTTGACGGTGGAAGTGGATATAGAGGATTGGCAAAACCCGGATATGCCGGTAGATGAAGAGGTTGGCTCGGACGAGGAATACTTTGAGCGGCCGTGGCAGGCTTACCGACGAGCAGTTGACGTGCCCAAGGTGCGGGAGACGGGCTCCTATCCAACCTGGGAATCGTCCGTTCGGCGTCAGAGGCCAGCGTCGCATGTAAGTGTTCAGGACTTGACTTGATCGGGCGAATAGAAACCAAATCATGTTTAGCGTGAATTTTGTTAGCATCCATCTTATTTTTTTTTTAATATATTTAATTTTTTATTATAATATCACTACTGGTGATGATATGATACCCCTGGTGTCGCCATGGGCCATGGCAATGCGGTATAAAGGAAGTGTTGAGGATAAATGTACACAGTGTAATTTAATTATCCTTGGTTCAATGTTTCGGGAATTTTTGTAATCTTTAAAACCGTGTTTATACTCGACTGAAAATTCAGGGGAAAATCGTCCAAAATTAAGATATGTCAGACTAAATCAGGGAAAATTTTGGAAAAAAAAAATAGTTTCGTGAATTTTCTGTTACACTTTAGTTTTTGTTAAAAAAATCGACCTGCGAGCTCTATTTTGTTACTTTCAAGAATAACTTTAATTTTTTATTTCATTATTATTTTTTTTATTTATTTCATTATTTATTTAATTATTTACTGTAACTGTTCTTCACGGGATTTTCGTCACGGAAAATAATTTAATTTTGGTTTGTTTATGTACGTCGTGGACGTAGGAAAATTTTATTTTTTGATTTTGGGCTATATTTAGCCCAGTCCCAGTCAGTCCCACTTCAGAGAGGGTTTCATTTTTTTGCTTCACAAAGTCCGTAACAATAATTGTCTCCGAATTTCTACCCTACAGACTCGTGCCCAGATGGATGACGACGACCCCAGCCCAGACGACGATCGCCGGACCACTCGGCCGCACGCCCAGTCCAAATACGGCCGAATCGCTCCACCGCGCAAGCCCCCGCCAGCAGATACCGCCACCGGTACCACCAATGGTGCCACCCCCGCGACCACCACCCCCGCGCCCTGGTTATCCGCTCGGCAGATGAGCCGCAGCGCCACCCTCGACCCGCGTTCCCCCACCGCCACCGCCGACGCCACCGCCACCGCCTCCCGTAAGCACCTGCTGCGCTTGTTCCGTTCCAGCAGCGAAGACAGCGACGAACCTGGCGACGATCCACTGCTCACTGCAGCCCCCAAAACGGCCAAAGGAAAAACCTCCAAGAACAGCTTCCTGTCAGCCAAAGGCGCCGGATGGCAGACCCGTGACGCCGCCACGGCCGGACCGGCCACCCGCCACGGCGCCGGACGCCGGAGACGACGTACGGGAGTGACTGGTACCAGCGAACACACCCCTGTCGTTGAAGACGAGGTGGACGACGATGACAGCGATGACAACTGGCGTCGGTTGCTGGCCAGGTGGAGTCCGCCACCGGCCACCATGACCACCCGCGGACAGGTCCGGCGCCCGGCCGCCGATATCCGTGCCCCATCGCTCCGCGACACTGACGAAGACGATGAAGGTAATCCGGAGGACTGGTGGCCGTCTTACCTGGCCGCTGGAACCACCCGCCGACACCGCCTGGAGCCGCACATGCCGTTAGGTAGCCGTGGCCGAGTCGAGGACGTCGACCTGTCCGACGATTCAGACCCGAGCAGCAACCGCAAGTTCTGGCTAGCCAACGCCACGCCCGCCGCCGTCACCAAACCGCGTTTGCGACGCGCGTCCGGCCAACTGACCCGCTCTGCCACCGCCGTGGAGCCCCAGCGCATTAGCTTCGCCTTCGGGGTGGCGGTCAGCCCCGCCCGACAGGCGTCCACCCACGATTACCACACGGTGGAGGACGAAGCGGAGGACAAACGACGCGCACGGCCCTACTCCACCTACTCGCCCAGGGTAACCCGTGACCTGGCGAGGTTGCGCTGGGAGGCGGCAGACACGGATTCGGGCGCCGAAGACGACGAGCACATGTACGAACATTTGCGCGCCGCCGCCGGACCTTCCACCCTGACCTCGGCAGCCACCACTGTCAAGCACAGTCGTGCCGCCGGCGCTGTTCCCACCTTCCTACGCGGTTCGCCCCCGCACCTGGGTGGGGGTTCTGGATCGGCCGGAGGCCGCTGGCGTCGTACCGGACCCGTGACAACGAGCATCCCTGTCGAGCCAACGTTGCTGCCAGCTTATCACTCCAGTCGCCGACACCCCAGCAACGCCCGCGTATCTTGGGCCAACCCTCTGTCTCCGCATCCGCGCGCCGCAACTGCCACGCAAAACAACCGCTCGCCCCTCAATCTGCGCCTGAATCGTCAGCCCCCTCACCCCATGGACGAACTGGACGAGGAGGACCGATTTGACTCTCACGATTTTGGTCGAATCTCGACCCCAGCTCGACGCGCAACCAAAAAACCCGGTACCCGGAGCAGCGCTCGCGGCAGCCGACCAGGCAGCACGCCGACCGATAGCGAGCGTCCGGCTGAGCAACTGCCGCGGCGATTTCTTCGCTCGACCTACCGTATCGACAGCAGCGACGAGTCGGACGATTCGGACGCTGTTTGGGACTCGCATCCGGTGGCCAAGTCGCCCCTCCCCGTGTCTAGTCGGGCCGCCGTATCCGGTCGGCAGCTGCGCTCGCCGCCGGCTCGTCGCACCCCCTGGACGTATTCGTCCCCGCGTCCTTATTATCGGGCATTGGCCGGAGAAGAGGCGCCATCCGCTGCGGCCGCCTCCCGTCGGATGCGATCGCCGTACGAGTGGATGAGTGACGATGAGGAGGAGGAGGAGGACGACGATGAGCTGGGGGAGGAGTTACTGGCGCGGTTAAGCAGTCGGGCTCCGGCGTCGACTGGCGCGTTCGCCGATTCGGATACGCCGGTGGTAGAGGCGGAGTTCTTTACGGCGTCAGCTGGGCCGTCTGGCCAGCGGGGCGGGCGACCGCGCGGCGCCGCCACCAAGGCCACCACCACCACCTACATGGAGCTGGACAGCGATTCGTCTGATGGTCGCGAGTTCGATCTGCCTAGCAGCTCGGTTCGAGTGGAGATGTTTCCAAGTAAGTTAATTGGGGGAAGGAGCCACGTTGAAAGTTTGACTCCCTAGAGTGTGTCGGCTTACAGAGTCTCAAATCTAGAGCCTGTTAAAATAGGAAAACCCCATATTTGTCCATTAATGGTCTTTCGACGCCCACCAATTATTGCAATTCGTTAATTCGTAATTATAATTGCAATATACAGGGGTTGGGCAAAATATCGGAAACGGCTCTTGATTCGTGAACCATGAATTTGAGGTCTTCTGGTCACGCGCAGCGTGATCGGGAAACGTTTTTTTTTCTTTTGCCAATCACAAAGTTTATGTCGCTGTCGACTGTCGTCAGTTTTTAATATTTCTTGTTCATCAAATTATTTTTCTTGTTTATAATTGAATATTCTTGTTTATAATTTATTCAAAAACCACTGTATATTGCAATTAAAATGTCAAATTTTGAGTTTTCGATTCATAAAAATTTGATATTTACCGAAACATTATACGTACCAATGGCTCAGTGGGTATGGCAACATCCTACGAAGCCGACGGTTCCGGGTTCGATTCCCGGCGCAGGCCCTCGTTTATTCGTTAGCCTGGGGTACGTACTGGCGTCACCCCTTTCCTTCCATTAGGGAGTCCAGAGCTTAGGAGTGGATCCCCGGTAGACTGGCCATTCCCCTTCCCTTCCCTGCTCCTCGCTCATCTCCAAAGAGACATGAGGGTACAGTAATACATAGGGGCATAGTACAGGGGATACACTAGGCACTACGGTGATTTAAAAAATATATATATATATATATTTCGGCTCTACTTTAACAGTTAGTGCCAATAAAGTCGTGGCTCGGGTACTTTTAATTTTTAAATTGTTATTTCCTGTCACTTACCAATATCACTACGTAGGAGCCTGAGTGACACATTTCCCCCCTTACATCGGGATCAAATAAACCCGAGCCGGTAACCACGGCCGGTTCCAAACCCCAGTTACGACTTATGGAGATACTAAAGAGCCGTGACCTTTGTCGTTTTCAGGTGGTCAGCCGCTTTTCCAGTACGGTGGCACCGTCCCCGGCAGCAGCAGCAGCAGCACCAGGGAGCAGCGCGCAGAGTCGCCGGATCCGGTGCTGCGTGTCCAGCAAGTTGAGGCCGACGAGGAGTTCGCCAGACAGCTGCAGGTGAGCGTCCATCTGTCGGAGTTGGTCTGTATTTAAATTGACTACTTCCATGCCGTGTTCACCTGAGCCGCCTTCAAGCTAATTTATGTTTACCGATCTGCCTTTACGGAACGAACGCACTTTTAAGCATTTGATGAAACTGACGAGGAGGTTTGCAAATCTCAAAACTTGACTGTTTAATTTTTCTGCAACGGATAAAAGATTGGCACCAGGTGATTAATTTCTCCAGAACGAACAAATTACAGATTCGGATTAATTTAATAAAAATTATTAATGTAGACTAAATGCGTAATTTTTTTGACAAGAAACTGACAACTTTACAGCGGCTGTATTGTTAGATAAAAATGGTTGAGGCTTTTAAAAAATCGATTTTTCGACATCATCATAGTCATCGGAAGTAATATACTTCGCCTCTGTGGTAATTCCAATGAAGATGATAATGTCGAAAAATCGTTTTTGAATAAACCTCGACCATTTTTATCTACTGTATAGTCATCATATCGTCAGCACATAAATATAAAACAATAATGTGCGATGTAAAACAAGAATGTGTCACAGTCCACATGTGGAAATCCCAAAAAAACGAATGTAAACGAATCGCGAAGGAAAATAATCGTTCGCTGTTGTTATTGTTGTATAGGCCCAATTCGACACCGAAATTACTCGCCGCGCTGTCCCGACCACGGGCCGCGTCACTGCCGCCTTCGCCGCCGCTGCTGCCGCCGTCGACCGCCGTAATCCCTCGCAGCCATCCCGTTCCCCTTCCGCCACCGCCACCGCTCGCAACAACAATCCATTCCGGCACGCGTACCGACAGGCCGTGGCGTCGCCCACGCTGGCCGGCTACGGACGACCGCGGCATGCCACGTCCAGCGCCGCCATGTCGCCCGTGGCACAAGCATACCGCAACGTCTTGGTAAGTACGACCGAGCGTACGATCATGTGCGAGAAGGGTAATGGGAGGAAATTGGGACTTGAGATTCTTGTTTGTTCGTTCACATTGGTCGTTTATAAAAGAGGCGTCATCCGAAGTAAGTCGGTTAATCTTAAATTTAGCGTTTCAATTCATGGCTGTCACAATAGAAAAATGACGAAAGAAAATTGCCCATTCTGGAAATCTTAGAATTAATGTGCACGATGTGCAAGTGGCCGATCCGCCTAGCCCAGTCGATAATGCTTCCGACTGCAGTGCGGTCGGTCCCAGGTTTGATTCCCGGTGCTGGCTCTCGTTTACCGAATATTCTGTATTCGATCCCGGGGTACTGGAGAAAATATGCTCGTCACATCGCACAAGTCAAAATCTCACATTCATTGTTGTTGTTGTAAAGTCCTTCGTGTCGTCTCCGTACCCCGACCCTCGATCCCCCGACACCTGGTGACTTCAGGGAGCAGAAGCCCCCTGAGTTTTCTTGGCAGAATACAGAGGTGGTTTGCCATTGCCTTCTTCCGCGCAGTACCACAAGCCAATCAACGATCGGCTGCGCTGGGAATCGAACCCAGATCTGCTGGTTGTGGAGCGAGCACGCTACCTCTCGGCCATAGCGGACGGACAATTTATAGTTTACCTCATGAAAAAAAACTAGAAGCCATTTTAATTTTTGAAATTTCTTGTAAATGGCTTTTTTTAATTATCGGTTAAAGTTAGAACTACTTTGCTACGTTATCGCAATTGGCTTGTGAATTTTATTTGGTGGTAACAGCAACGCTAGCTATCAGAGCATATTTTTCACCAACAGCAGAAACGAAATGAACAAATCCGGTACAACAAAAAGACAATTACTGTAATTTGTTCCAATTGGCCAAACGGCTTAGTTTAGTAGCCGTCGCCCAACAATTATTTTATCACAATTGCGCGGAATTACAAACATGCCAGGTAATAGTCGGCCATTATGTAAGGAGAAGGTTAAATGGCGTTGCTTGTTTTATAATAGAAGCGCAGTCGTTTTTTATGTACCAGTGTGTCTCATTAGCTCGGATAAAATAAACAAGATGTGTTTGAGGCACGCAAGGCCATGCTAAAAAAATAACACATATACTGTCCATACTGTGTTGGTAGAATTTGTTTATTTATTTTTTTAAATTTCAACGTCAGGAAAGTCACATTAAAAATCAAATGCATTTACCATTACAAATTTTTACTTGGCGCGAATGTAGTGCACCCTCACATTTTTACGGCGATAAAAGAAGGCCCATCAATCAAGTTACAATGAAAGACAGGCTCGCTGAGTGATCCTTCTAAATTAAGGCGAAAATTTTAGAGCAGCTCTCGCTCTTTTTTTTTTTTTTTTTTTTTTTTTTATTTAACCGTAGCGC
>JAUJYS010005918.1:0-10699 GCA_033995665.1 Melogona broelemanni | reverse complement strand
ATCTCCATAGAGACACGAGGGTGCAGTATTCCTGTAGTGCACTAGGCGCTACGGTGAATTAAAAAAAAAAAAAAAAATATATATGTCCTTTCACTTTGGATAAACCTACAGTGATCAATAAAATTTCACAAATGCGAATTTGATATGAATGTATTCCTTCAGGTGTAGCTTTGACTTAAAACTTGAAGGTGAAGGATAAGTTCAGCGAAATAAACGTAGTGGGCTACCAAACAAATTAGCACTACAGTGTTTCTCTGTGTGGCAATGGACTGAAACGAATGAGGGAGAGCAGGTACAGCCAGACTACCCAATGGCGGCGGCCACCCATTATACAATTTCATCGTCCGGTAATTCACGTCCTTCTCAAACTCGTGTCCCGCCCAAAGAAAAACACCTTTCACCTTACCGTGCCGCACGACAACCTTAGGTGAAACCACCGCGACGACGAAACAACAGCAACAACGACATTGCGGTTATATAACCAGACTGTTATACGACGAGGCCTTTGCATGTTGTACATGGGGAGAGGATCCGCCCTGCGACCGGCACCTAGCGCAGACACAACTAATTGTCCGACAAGTTTGAGGAATTCCGAAGCGCGCGAACATAAATTTGTGTCTGTACTAGTGTCTTTACCCCCCTACCCCACTGTCAGCTTCGCGTATTGCACCGCGATGTCTTAATCGCGAGGTCCGGGCTCGCGAAAGTGGCGTCACTCTCGACGGCTCGTGACAATTCTTGGTGAGGTCAGTAATCCTGTAAATCACAAACAGGTGCTGGGTTGAACGTCAGTTTCTTCAGACTTCAGAGTCGGATTTCGCGCAGAGTTGTACCCGAAAACCAGAATGGCTGTGCTGGCAAAATGCTAAGTAATGTTATTTAGAGTTGAAAACTGATGGAAACGCACAAGAAAATGTTATCATCCCGGAATCGTACTCTCACTTCTAACGAAAATCACGTCACGGCCGTGTTCAGCCCGTACGAGTATTCGAATATATCAAACTGAAGAAACTTTGAATATTTTATTTTTTCATAATTATCAATTGTTCATTGTTTCAATTGTTCAATTCGTTTTATTTTATGTCATCTCTCGTGTGTTAAATTCGTTTGAAGTTTTGTGTGACGTTTTAACAATTCGGCACTAATTTTATAAATATTTCCGCATTGAAAGTTTGAAAATCTCTTCGATCACCAGATGTGTTGAAAGAATGAAATCGGCAACAGTGTATCGGCGTGCAATTTTAGACAGGTGTGCCCAATGCTGCGTAAAGGAGAAATGGATCAGATTTTTTCTATATAAAAGAAAGTCACCTTTAGCAAGGGGAGGTTATCCTTAAAACCTGAACCCCATATTCGACCCCAGATTTTAATATATAGATTTAGCATAATTCTCGCGTTTGCTCTATTTATAGGACCGACCGTCGATTGTGCATCACCATGCGAGGGTCCTCACCCTTAGCCCCCTTATAGTCTTCACGTCACCCCGAGTCCTTTCTCCGCACGTGACCCCTCGCGGTGCTAGTTCGGGTCCCAACCTATTTAGGGGGAACGGGGCCACGCGCGTCTATGCGCGTGCTTTCAGGGGTGGGGGTCGCGAGCATCTGTTGAACTCTAATGTGTACTTTCTCTGCTTTGCACCCAGCGCCGTTTCTTATGGGGATAGCAACATGGGCAATTGCCCAGGGTTTACGTACTTCTAAGATCGCTCTGTATCTCGTAGGAAGTTTTGACTCTTCCCCAAATAATTTTATTATTCGACATGTTTTTATGTATGTTCTACACAAAAAATACTTTAATTATTTTCTTCTAAGTTTTCGACAGCAAAGCGAAAAACTATGTGATATATTTGAGTAATTTCTAAATTTAAGAGTTACTGACATTTTAGAATGCTTATCTTTCTATCGTAATTAGTGTGTCTTCTGATTAATCTGCCGATAATTTAGGTATTCTACATTTGCAATTTAAAAATTATTAGAAATTAAATGCTCCGATAAAATTAATATTGAGTAATCGTGCCTTTTCTAAATGGAAAATGTATTGGATTAATTTTGTACTATTTAAATATTTTTTCAAGATTTTGAAAAAATAAATGTCCTTGACAATCATCTAAACTTTGATAATGTTGCAATAAATTTTAGTAATAAACTTCAATTTATTTTTATAAGCGACTACTGTCGCGAAAAATGTTGATAAAGCTGTCTAAAAATGTTGAAAAATTAGTTTACGTAAGCAACATTGATTTGCCCAGGGCGTTCCTATTTCAGTTAATCGCTATTTCCCTGTTCCTGGCGCAAGACTTTAGGGGTGGGGGAAATCGTAGTATGAGGGAGTTGTGAAACGCGCGTGCATCGGAGTTTGCCGACAGACAGCTGCAACAAGCTCGGAGCTGGAATGATTTTTGAATTGGGCGAGATGCCGGCTGCTTGGACGGGTGGTTCCGAAACACCCCCTCCCTATTCCACCCTATATTCTATCCCATCCGAACAAGCGCGCGTCTGCGGTCCTTTAGTTATGCGGGTATTGCGTGCATTTTATAAGACGCCGCCCTTTTTTAACTGGCGCTACGTTACCATGATCGTGATTGGTAGATTACTGATGAACACGAATAGACAAGCAATAATTACACGCCATGTGAACACAAAAAAAAACAAAAGATTAAAAATTTTAAACCGATTCAAATCAAATGAATATCGGCGGATAAATTTCGAAAAAAAAATATAACACTGTAAAAATGCGCTTTCTGAATTTTCCTCCAGCTGATCTTATTTTAAGGTCATCTTAAGAAAAGGAATCATAAGATTAAAATTTCTCGAATAATTTTTTAACTTTTTAGTGACAAACATTTACTACTAGAAATACAAATGATTGAATATGGGGCTAAAAGATCCTGGGATCGACTAGAAAAAAGGAAGCTTAAGATTGAAATAAAATATACGTTTTTTAATTGCTGTGACCGATTATGGTCGGGCAAAAAACGGGCAGAATATACTGTACAGTAGGCTGTGCGAACTTAAAATCGTTTTGATTTAATTGCAACTGATATAGATTTCTCATTTTTGTTTTCTCATTTGTGTTTTTCATTTTTGTTTTTCAATATATCTGTATATCAATGGAGCAGTTTCCTGATATTTTATCAAACGGTTGAGTACGGCACATGTACCAAAAAATTATAAATACAAGATGCGTCGAAAATCTGGTATTGTATATTGTGGTTTAACGATAAACTACAACATCGAATAAATGAAGGCTACTTTGTGACATAGCACCAGCTACAATTACAAAATATGTCCTCAATAAGATGAAATATGAAAAATAAATATTTCGTCCATTCAATTGCGGTGCTCAATACTGGTATTTTTCTAGTGTTCCGATATTAGAATGAGCGATAATGTTTCAAATTTAAATTAAAAACGACTTGATTGACAGTTTAGAATGGGTTACAGGATTATTTTTTGTTTCTAAGACTTGTGCAATATATGTGACCGAAGCGCGAGCAACATTTATTCGCAATCGCATTTGCATGCATAACATGGCGTTGCTGTAGCTCTATCTCACATGATGGCTTGTCTTCAATAAGCAGTGTGCCGAGACTCGGCTAACGTTACGCACGAAAGAGGCAATTCGGTCGCGTGCTCAACATCGCTTTCTTTCTGGGCATCAGGATGGTCCTGTCGGCTGGCCGTGGGACGGTGAGTGAGCGCTCTCTCTTCTCTGTGGGGATTCGACGCCGCCGTCGCCGCGGGCCTAACCTTTCGTCTTCTTTCCACTTCCACTTCGCAAATAATAATGCTTTTATTAATGCACTTCTTCTGTCTTGGCTGTCGGAAACGGAAGAAGAAATACTATCGCTTGAATCTCAATCCTAAATAGGCGAGCAAAAAAAAAAAAAAATAGGACTACGAGGTCTGAGCCAGACAAGGAATCCGGCATGGAAATAAATATTTTTTCTTTAGTATTCTTATACTTGAATATGTATTTGTCAATGAGAGTACGAGAATTGATTTCAATACATACGTAACTCTCGCGTGAATATTTTTGTTTGTTAACTAAGTAGGCTTACCAACACATAGCTGCTGACCAAAATAGGGATCTTTAACGTGTGCCAGACAACGTACAGGCACGGACCTCTCACGACCTTATTTTCATTCCGAAGGAAGGTACACATTTTTCTCGCCTGAAAAATTCCAGAGTTATTAGCCAGGAATCGAAACCGCGATCACTGGTACAGTATAGAAGGTTTTCCACTGTACCACTGATACCACAAAGTTAAACTCTTTTTGCCAGGGTTCGGTGGTAGGAAGGAGTGGGGGGTTGAAACGAAACATAGATAACCATATTTTATGGATGTGGGATACAAGAGATTGGGATGGGTGGGTGGAGGGAGGGGCTGTGAGGTGGTTCCAACACTCGGTTCGGTCCCTCCTCCTCCATCGATATTTTTTCCCCCGGAGGTCCAAGTTGATGATGATTGCCTTTCAAGGCCGACCTGTTGATCGCGTGTCGTATATATTTGTTGCCATTGTTCCATTATATGATCGTTGGTGGTTCTTGTTATACAGGGGTGCACCGAAAAAGCAGCGCCACCATCCTATTAAGTGTACCAACTAAGAATTGTTTAGCTATGTCCAGTCTAAGCGTGACAGAGGTCCTGGTGCGTTCCAGAGCATTGGACGGCCTGTTTAGGCTTCATGTACACGTATATCGATGATCGAGAAACTATGACGACGAAGGTGGACGGAAGGTGGAAGTTTTTATAAAACAAAAAGGCAAATGAAAAATAATTGCTGATGGTGGCAGTCGGCATGTCAGAACTCATAGGTTTAAAAATCCATTGAAGCGTTGAAAATCCTCAATCAACCAGCAAAAAATTTGTATGATTTTACCGTCTTCCACATGGAATAGTTAAGTGTCAGTTTATTTCTCCAGCACGGTTGCATTCCTTTAGTTATCTTTTATCGAATGCGCGCCATAGCCATGCGTTGGTCAAGCAATGATCAAGTGACGACTGATTGACTTTTGACGTCGTTATCCTGCTCAAGATAGGGGTTATCGGTGGCGACGTGGGACCACCCCGAGATTTAATTTCACAGAGCAAGCCAAATGCAAAAAAATAAATAAATAAAAGCGAACAAGTTTTAGAGACTGTCGTTTAGATTGTTTCTCCGCATGCACGCTATAATGAGTGGTTTTTATCAGGGTTGGACATTGCTCATTGGATTTTGGTGTTTCGCATAACCTGACAATGAGACACAATGCGCATGAACACATGACAAACTTCCCTTCTTCATGGGGAAAATGGCCATCCTGGCGGATTTGCACTGAAGGTGGCCGAACTAATTTTTAACTGTTCCTGACTGATATATGTTCCTGAATGTTGTATAATGTGCTTTACTGTCGCACTGTGTTTTAACTAAATTTTATAATTGGTTAAACATTGAATTAATTTTCTGTGACAAAAAAATTAGCGCGCTTATTTCTTGGTCACAATACTCTTAAATCAATGGTGTTGCCCCTTCCCTTACTAAAGGTGACTTTCTTTTATATAAGAAAAATCTGATTTATTTCTAATTTGCACAGCGTTGGGCACACCTGTCTAAAATTGCGTGCCGATACACTGTTGCCAAATTTATTCCCTCTACACATATGGTGCTCGAAGAAAATTTCGAACTTACAACACGGATTTTTTTATTAAATTAGTACTGAATTGTTAAAACGTCAGCGAGAACTTCAAACGAATTTAACAATCGAGTGAGACTCTGGAAAATGAACAGGATGAAAGAGATGCGGAGTGGGAAAAAAATAATCAATTGATAATTATGAAAAAATATTGATTTTTTTTTTCAGTTTGACGTATTCGAATTCTCGTACGGGGACTGGCTGAACTAATACGATCGTTGTTGAGAACTGTAATTAAATCTTCGACCGTTTGGGGAGCTGCATGTAACACAATATTTTAGGCGAACATATTCTTGTAATAAGAAAGTTGTGCATAGATTTGTTCGTTCCCAAAACGACATCGTTATGATTTGCGAAGGTCTATTGTAATTTTTCTGCTTTGTGCTTGAGTCTCGACAACTTAGTCGATCGACTTCACCCCCAGTCTATCCTGGGTTTTATCGTTGTTTGATACGGTATCCCACTAGAATCTTCGTTTAAGGGACACACCTGTCTCTGCTGTCCAGGCACTTTGGTTTATGTGAATCAGTCTTGAAGTTCTGCGCGGGTGGCGGCTTATTGAGATAACATTGAGGCCGGTGGTTGGGCCATATACAAAGTATCGAATGCAGGAGATGTATTCGAAAAACGAGTTTCGATTCGAAGAGCGCGTGCTGGCGGCCATTTTTTTTAAACATCCGCTCCTCCGTTGCCTTAAGTGGCCCATGTGTGATCGAACATTCGATAACATATTTTTTTGTACGTCATGTAGATTTTAATTCCACGGGGCTTTTGACGTCTCCTAACGTGGTCGAGCCGGTTTTTTCAATTTCAACTGTTTTATCATTCAGGTCGCTCTGTCGATTTTCTACGGTTGCTAGTGGCGGCTTGTGAACTAATCGGTTGAGTGAGGTCTTCAGATTTTGTGAGCATAGAAACATTTAAGTCAAATGACAGTGGATATTGGTTTTTAATCAATTTTTTTAGCATTTTAAATTTGTTTTTGAATATTTGGTATTAGTTTTAAAACTAGTTTTCTGAATTATTTAAAGATCAATTTCGGGTTCGATTCCCGGCGCAGGCTTTCGATTATTTGATCCTGTGGTACTGGCGTCATCCCTGAGCTTCCATTAGGGAGCCCAGAGCTTACGGGTGGATCCTGCAGCCTGGCTATTCCAGCTGCCAATCCCCTTCCACTCCCTTCCCTACCCCTCACATATCTCCATAAAGGCACGAGGGTGCAGTAATCCTGTAGTGCACTTGGCACCACGGTGATTTATAAAAATAATAAAAATAATAAAAATTCTAAAACATTTCGAAAGTTTTAAATTTATTAATGATTATATATTGTGAAATCTAATTGTTACTGCCAAAAGTTATGATTTTACTTTCATACACATTTATTTTAATTTACAGTAGAACATCAAATTATTTTTTTGCGTCAGCGTTTTTGTCGCTTTATGCTATCTTGTTGCAGTTTTATTTTCACGCAGAATCCTTGAAAGCGGCCATCAGCGAATAAATTAGCCGCTACAGCAATAAACAATAATAAACAGAGAACATGTATAGTTTAAGGCCTCCGCGAATGGTACAGCTCACTTAATGAATAAGAGGAAAAGACAACTGAGGCCATCAGGGGTTCAACACCAAGCACCAAACAATGAAGTCACCTGTTAAGTGATTTTTGGAATCCGTTCCACGCATCACAAGTAGTGCGGATGCTGAACGGGTGGGTCACTGATGAGGTCCCACCAACGGGTCCACCTATTTCGCGTTAATTGTATACGTTATTGGGTCACTGTTTGCAGTTACCAGGTATCGGGAGCCAAAATGACCCGTGAAAACATTATCCATTCACAACTTTAGTGGCACACAGTTACCCCCAAGTGTCTTCCACTCCCCTCCTCCACACCCTCCTCTTCCCACAGACCTCGTAATGCGATTTTTTTTTCTATCTCGAGGTTAAGATGGAAGCTCGTGGTTTTAGGGTAATGATGATCTTAACCCCTCGCCCTCCTCCTTCCTAATGGGGTACACAGACCACCCCGCCAGAATTAACAAGCGACGGAGACGCTTTTTATGGGGGTTTCCATTAGGATCGGTGTTTATAGAGCTCATTGCCTCGAGCATTAAGTCGTGTCCCCACCTAGCATTAAATGAAGCAAATTCGGCACCCAACTTGTAGAAATTCACGTTGAATGAATTACAATCTGAATCGGAAAATGGCTGGTGAGATGAGGGCTTCTTATCAGTTGAGCGGTGACTGATTCTCCTTCTGAGACCCGATTTCAGATTACATTTTATTTAGATTTTTTCTTTTTAAATTCAATATGTCACATTTATAACACGACCGTTGAACTTTGTTTATTTACGTCTGCTACCTGTATTCAGAGTGACATTGGGTGCACTGATGCACTCGTACATATGTTTGTGTAGTGCTAGCGTAGCGTAGCGCTACTTGCGGTGGTATACACTTAATCGAGGGTTAAATTGGATTTTTAATTGCAATTGAGCCTGTTGGAATTATAATTGCTATTGCGCTTGATTGATTATTCGCATGCCAAGTCGTTACGATCGCACGATAAGTCGCACGCCAAGGTTGCCATAAAGACCAATTTTTAAGACTAAAAGTCATGGATATTTAAATTTTTTTAATATTCATTTTGAGTGTCTAACCTTTGTCTTGGGTTTAGATGCTCTTCATGAAGTTCTCATTTTCGTTATCTCTAAACATTAGTTAAACACGAGGTCTCATCGAAAATCGTTGAAATGGTTGTAAATTACTTCAACGTGGTGGGCACCAAAGTCTTCCCTCAATAAAATAATCCCACCCTGATCTTTTGGTTAATAAAAGTGAAACCTTCTTGCTTAAAGTGTTGTTGTTCTCCTCTTCGTTTTGCTAGTGTTTTGCTAGTGTTTCCTCATTGGCAAATTTAACCTAAGAAATTCCTTCACTCCTCCCTATCTTCTGTCTGTTTTCTCACCAACGAACTTACGTCAAATATCACCCGTAACTTTGCATGCCCTCGAGTTGCACTCTCAAATCTCATCACCGTCCACCCATCATCAATAAACGAAATTGATCGCCTCTTAATCTAAAAGGATCAAACAGATAAAGAACTAGATAGCCCAATGACAGTGGTGTTACGTGAGTTATATAGGGCATTCTAGTTCGCCACTGCGGCGCTGCAGGCATTTTCCCCACCCCAACACAGGTTTTCGTTTTAATTAATACCCATTCTTCGTTTTAGGCCACAATATTTAAATAGACGATTTTTTTATCGACTGTACTTTAAATTTGAAAATAAATTT
Organism: Melogona broelemanni; assembly: GCA_033995665.1. Classification (NCBI taxonomy): domain Eukaryota; kingdom Metazoa; phylum Arthropoda; class Diplopoda; order Chordeumatida; family Chordeumatidae; genus Melogona; species Melogona broelemanni. The sequence goes on along the minus strand of JAUJYS010005918.1, from coordinate 1,732 downwards.
GCTGTAGTTTTTTGCTTTTACGTTATTTTGTATTTTGTTTGTTGAATACTACACTTGAATTTTGAAAAAAAAATTGTTGATGCACGTTTGACAGATCTGTAAAATAAATTATTTATGATGTAGGCTTGGCCACCTAGAAACTAATAGTTATGTGTGTTATATGGCATATATTGTTCGTGTTGCTTCCGTTTGCAATAGCTCTATTATCGATTTAGCGCGTCTATGACACTCCCAGGGTGGACCCAAATGGAGAGGGGAAAAAAACTAAGTTATTGCTCAATATAAATTGCAATTTTATTTTATTCGGCATCGCTGGCGTATAGATGGACACGCCAATAGGTAGACACGTTAGGGTCGCGCCTATATACGAATCGTTGCATTGTGTGGGATGTACAATTGCCATTGTGACTGCTAGAAATTATGGCTTTTTTTTTTCTTCTCCCGTTTGTGACATTTGTACAGTTCTTTCTAAGTCAAGCGACTTTTTCTACCTGAAAATACCGTTCGGAGTCAAGATGACCAAGTGAGATACGTGTGTTGGATCTCTTCACATCAGTGATTGTTCCTTCTTGATTTTACGAATTATTTTCCCCCAGTTAAATTTAGAAATTACGAGTATATCTTAGTTCTTAATTATTTCATTGATTGGTTTTTAAAATTGTAAGAAGCACAATGAATATTGAAAATTTTGTCAAAGATGAAATAGTCACTCTCTATAATGTTATAGTTGCTTAAAACATTTACGTTTTACTTTTACAGCAGTAACATGCACTAAGTCTATTACTGCAGGGGATTCTGAACCTCTCCAATTGCCTAGGCAATGTCTGAGGGGCACATTTTCATATAAGTATCCTGCTTCGAATAAACGAGAGCCCGATCCAGATTTTTTCTTCATTCTGACTCCGAATAGTGTAGATGAGAAGTTTGGGGTAGCTATATGGCTGCGTGCAATTCCGTGGAGCGCTATGGGGTCCGACCATTTTGCACAATCCCCGTGGTCAAGGAAACAAGTCAGCCGTGGATCTGAGCGTAGCTGACAGGTAGAAAGGACGACTGCCCAGTTTCATATTTCCAGCAGCGCATTCGATTATTGTCTATGCGGTTTTGAGCCAGTTTGACCTCTCCTCTACCATTGCCATGCGATATGGCAAGTTGTCCATTTGGCAGTCTTATTTCGCCTTTCGGAACGTGGTCACGATACGGCAGGCGTTATTGTGATAGTGGAGCTCCACTGTGCCATGCTGGTAAGCGAAGTCGTGTGTTTCGACGTATAAAAAATTGGTTCATTGGTTTATTTTAGAAATTTAGAAAGTTAGATATGATTAAATAACCAGATTTAGAATTAATACCTGTACTAATTCAAGTGATACTGTGCTAGTATACAGAGTGCCTCGATCGCAACAGAGGGGAGGGGGGGGAATATTAAAAATCAAGATAGGTTAAAAAATTAATTGCAAAGAAAAATTAGACGTAGAACTTTGCACTATATAATCCACAGTATGCACGCGTATGAGGCAAAAATACCAAATAAAATTTAAACGCACTTGTGCATATGCGTACTTGTGAATATGTGATGAATATTCAGTGTTGATTTATTAAATTTCGAATAAAAATTTGTGAAAGATAAACATTGCTGTTCAAAATTCTGTATCTCGATATTGTCGTGAACTTTCTCTCCTTCGTTCCACAACTCAGACAAACAAACTCAACAACTCAATTTACTCAATTTACT
>JAUJYS010005917.1:0-10699 GCA_033995665.1 Melogona broelemanni | reverse complement strand
GATCCTGCAGTCTGGCTATACCAGCTGCCAATCTCCTTCCCAGCCCTTCCCTGCCCCTCACATATCTCCATAGAGACTCGAGGGTGCAGTAGTCCTGGGGTGCACTAGGCGCTACGGTGACTTTAAAAAAAATTAAAAAAAAATTAAAAAATACAAAATTTTCTGGGAATAATTGCTGTAACTAAACGGACAAATAGGAAATATATTACGTGGATTGTGAACATCTTTTTAAGTTAAATTATTAAATTATTGCAGCGCGGTTAGGTTAGAAAATCGACTTGATTGTATCCACAGTGTTGATTGATGATTCGCCGAGAAAAAGCGTTCCGCCGGCTCTCGAAGGGCTTTGACATTTCTAATGAAAATGGACCTCCTCCAACGCTTTCGCTGGCGCACCAATAAGTTTAATGAATGCTCGTGGAGGTCGCGTGTTTTCCGTGCCCCCCTTGTAAGGCTGGTGGAAATCGAGAGCGCTATAGTAGCGGAAAAATCGATTATTGATTTGATGTTGCTTTTGTGCTTGTTCGTGCTCACGTTTTCGCTCTCTCTCTCTCTCTCTCTCTTGTGTATGTGCGTGGGCTTTCAATATGGACTCGTTGCGTTCGCTGTTCTTCGAAGCCGACACCGAGGCTTTTACATGTACTGATAACTGGTGTGTGAAAATATGTTGCGATTTATTAAATTTTGCGAATTACCATTTGAAATGCAGCAGTTTTTTATTGGTGACGACGTCAGCGAAAAAAATGAATATCTCGAGTCTAAGAGATTTGCCGTCAGAAAGTGCAACAGGCCGTGCGAATTTCGTGTTTCAGAATACGTGCATTTTGATTCAGGTGCGTGGTGGCATCGACTATAAAGCTATTTCAAGAATGCGAGGTTAACATTGGGTCGATGCAAAGTGATAGAATTGATTTTCTAGCTTAGATATTTTAATTATTTGCGAAACGAATCACAAACAATATGACATTACAGAGATATTCAGTATAATAAGACGCTAAATTTGAAATTTAATACTAATAAGAATTTGCTCAAGATTTCTGCTTGTTTAAAAGGCACTCGTAAGAATGTGTGTGATGCGTTTAAGATTTTTGTAAATACATCATATGTATTTCTGTTTTTTTTTTTTTTAGTTTACAGATTTGGATGTCATATTATGCAACATTTCAATTATGTTACTGAATAATTATTTTCACACCAAATATTTTTGAACAATTATTTTAGTTTATTCTAGTTAAATATCAAATAAATTTCATTTATTTTAAATGCCCGATTAATTGGCAATTATATTTATTTAATTGATGACTATAATTGTCTTTCAAAATAATCAAAGTGCCAGGAATATTTGACATTTATTCGACATTCATTTTGGCGTGCTCCCGTAGTTTATTTTCCATTATTAATCAATTTATCCAATTTTTTCAATTATTAATCAATTATTTTCAAATATTATAGTTGTTTAGACATAATATTTTATTCGCTAGGTCCTAATAAACAATATAACGCTCATAAGGTACACAATTTGTGTACTCGTTCATCTACAAGTAACTAATATAATTCGTTATTTTACAAACGTAAGGAATTCTTTGTATTTATTGCATTAAAAATAAATTACACGAGATGAATGTCCCGGTGGAAACTAAACACTCGTATAGTATTTTGTTTTAGTGCTAGTTTCACCGAAAGGTGGAGTTCTACATGGATTGAACGATTATAGCGTTAAAAGTTCGTTGCTCCTTTTATCGTTTTCCAAGTTTGATCCTGCAGTAAAAATTGTCTTTTGTACCGAAGCAAGACATTTTCAAGTTTGAACACACCTCGCATATGTGATGAGGGCGAGCACGCTTCGCTTGCTCCTGATCCCTTCAAGTCGGTGAGACCTCCAGTTCATGGCCGGCTTAAAACTATCTTGAGACGCATTACCAGCTATGCTTATGGACCCGTTCACGTGTGCCAAATTTAGTTTATCTCCTGATTTTACCAAACAGATCTCTTGTCTCCATCTTCGGAGATCCGAATAGTTTGTACGAATACGATGCGCTCATTTTGCCTTTCTCCCTCTTTATCTAAATGACGAATACGTATTGTTCTTAAATTTTGGACGTGTTTTGGAATGTGTATATTTTAAACATAAAGCACTAAGCTTGTCGCATTGTTATATCAGCTTAGTAATTACACTTCGGTTACCATTAATTGGAAATTATTTATTATTCACGATTCACTTTTGGTTGAGACATTACTTCTGTTTTATTATTACTGTTTATTGTTTCAACACCACTGTTACATTTCGGTTACTATGTATGGGATAATATTTATTATTCACATTTGAATTTTGGTTGATACCTTGTTTCTGTTTCATTATTACTCAGCCACTTCAGGTTAGGATTGTTTCGAAGTGTTCTTGTTTAGGAGTGGTTTGAATGAGCAATTTTAACCAAATAACCAAAAAACAAATAAATAATAATGCATACGCAATATCCTTGTGTGATGTGAATAAAATAATAATAATAATATTTGTAATAAATATAACTAAATGGAAATCAACCAATTAATGGGAAGAGTCAAATTGCTATTCATATTTAAGTTTCCCCGACATTATGCATTCTCTAATATATTTCTTATGAACAGAATATGATGGGCTCAGTAAGGAAACATTAGAATTGTTCAACAATTTTCAGGTGACTGTTCGTTCAGTCATCTATCTGTACATGTGTCAAAGGCATCGGGTTATCTTAACATTTCTCGGATTATTAACGCCCTGTGTCTGTTTATTGCTTGTGCCTGAACGCGAACTCAATAATTCTCTGGCAGTAAATACAAAGAAAGTTGATCTGTAAGCTGCATTGTGAAGTTTCTGGATCTTTTTTATGTTGGTACCGATATCAGAAGCCCAAAACAAAATGTACGAATTTACATGTGAAATAAAGGACGCATGAAAAAAATGAATCATCAGGGACAAAGGCAAAATATATCTCAATATGAACATTTGGGCAATTGCCATGCACAACATCGGTTTCAACATGTTATATATATGACTCCAGCTAAGATCAGAGCTCAGTAGGGAGCCTTGGTTCCTTATCAGATCCACTTGGACCAACTCAACACCAGTCCGTTGGCATGCTATTTTCATTTTTACCCTTTTGGCGGTTCTAGATTTAAAAAAAAAAGTCGAAATCAGTTCATTTTTAATCCTTTGTTTTTCTGGATTCACTGTTCCATGCAAAATGACCTGTATTACCGGAAGTGACTACGTAAAGACGAAATACTGAGTAAACAGAGCGACAAAGAAACCCGGAATAGCAAATTCCTGATAGCGACTGTTTTTTAATATAACACAATTCTTTCGCTTGGTTTCATAGTCTGAGAACGGGTGCTGCTGCAGTGTATAGGGCGGTGCAGTGCGTACGTCTCTGTTATACTTGTATTTCAATTTCGCTGGCTCGGCGGGCAGCAGCATTAACTCGAGAAATCGATGCAGTGTTTTGCTCGTTGGGTCATTAGCTGTTCACGTCTTGGAAATTTCTGAATGGCCGCGCGCGCATGTTGTTTCCTTCCATTGCTTTATTATAGGCCAACTCTGAGGTCATTTCCGCGAGGCGATATTGCGTCTGTCTGCCTGCCCCCGTCGGCCTTTGAATATACCGTACGCGTATAAGTGCATGCATGCGCTATAGCTGAACGCATCTATACATGTACGAGGGGCGTTCAATAAGTTATCGGCTTAACATATAAACAATATAATTACACTTTCGTAGTTCTTAAATTATTTTTCAATGTAGTCCCTCTCGATCCCAAAACACTTTTCCAATCTTTTCTAAAGTTCCTTTAATTCATCCAAAACAAATCTTTTATCCTGCTTATCAAATCAAGCGTCCGTGACCACTATCGCCTCGGATTCATCCTTATCACATCGACCACGAAGATATTTTTAAACTTTGAAAACAAGAAAAGTCTAAGGATGCGAGGTCTGGTGATAAGGGGCCGTTTTATGTCGTATCACTGCGAGCTACCGCATTTTTTTTACTCTACAGTGCGTGTCATCTTCGCTCGTAATGGCACTACTCGTATAAATGATTGCAGGAGAGTGCTTCGCTGGTTTTAAGCTTTCAAAAGATCACGTAACCAGCAAAAAAAATGACATCAGTCCAACATCACTGCATCATCGTTAGGTCGGGAACTTATTGAACGCCCTCTGTACGTTGCTATATACAATGCTGTCTATAACTTGAGACGGATTTTGTATAGGAGGCGATACGGTACAGACACAGGCGAATATAAATAGAGAAGGGGTGGGGGATGGAGGGTACGATAGCTTCGCTGCTATTCAATTGGTTCTATAATTTAAAGGAAGCGCGTTTATAAGTTAATTAACTGCGTGACCCTATATCCGGCGTCGATTGAAAGGCCTCCACGGGTAATTGATAAAATTGTTGCGCAGAGTGTCGTTGTTTTAATTAAATTTCGGACTGCAGTATGTAGTTCGGTTAATGTGTAACACGATACTAGAGGGTGCGTGCGCGCAGTGAGAAGGAGGGGCCATTCTATCTTATCACCAGAGTCCGTGTCGGTGGACACAGCCGCACTGCAAAAGAAAGGCGTCTTATTTTTAGAGTCCATTTTGTTTGAAAGAAATCGTCCGCTATTCTGCGATTTTACTGCCGTTTTATTTTTTTTTGCCGATCACTGTAGTATATTATTTTTATTCCTGATCACAGTAGTGAAAAGCACTACAGGATATTCTGTACCCCTCCTGTTGCTGTGGCAATATGTGAGGGGCACATTTTCACCAATACCCCAGTTCGAGATAAACGAGATCGAGTTTTTTGGATCAGATCGAATAAACGAAAGCCTGCGCTGGGAATCGAACCCGGGACCGGTCGCACCGCAGTCGGTCGCAATGTCAACTGGGCCAGACAAACTTATGTATGCGTAGAAACATAGATGACACAAGACACACAAATAAAATCAATCGCCTAACTGAGGCGTGCAAAACGATGAACAAGATTGTGTGTAAGCACAAAATGTTAAATTCGCGTTTTAGTTGTTGAAAACGCGATAGTCACATGTCATAGGTTCTAAAAACCAGATCTATAAAGCACGCTGCTTAGATACGTCATAATATCCATGCAAATCCTTTGAGCCAGACAAGTCGTACATTATTAAATACCCCTCGTGTGGCTATGGCCAGTGTTAGGTGGGAACGGAACGGAAAAGGTCCTTTTTTGAGGAACTTAGGAACGCCTAGATTCCTTTTAGTTTTTGAGGAACTGGAACTGGAATTGTTTTTTTTTTAGGAACTTAAACGGGGGTTCTTTTTTTTTGTGTGAATGGTTCCTTTTGCCATTGCCTTTATTTTTCTACGGCTACAATTTTACAAAGTTTGTCGGCAGCGGAATATGGCCTTCATTTTCATATTGAGAATAATTTTTGTACCTCTTGTGTGGTTATGGCAATATGTGAGGGGCATATTTATCTGTACCCCGAAATCGAATAAACAAGAACCCGCGCCGGGTATCGAACACGGTCCCGTCCGTACCGCAGCCGGTTGCAATACCGAATGAGCCAGACGGGGGTCGTGTACGCACGCTTTCAGGTGAATTATCTTCGATTGCGCCAAATGAATGACAATTTCATTATGAAATAAGACGTGGGCAGCGGTAACTGAGACGCTGCAAAAGCGGACGGCGCATTTACTGAGTGGAGACTATATTTTGAATGGCTTTCGGCAGATATTTTGCATTGTCTCATTTCGGTGAGCGCACGAAAATATACGGTTAATTGCGCATATGTTCGAAACCCTGGGGTTAATGATCGCGAAATCGTTAAAGCGAATCGTTTACTCATTTACGGTCATTTGATATTGAAGAACGCAATCGTATATCTCGTTAAAGCAAAAGCTAATATTTTAATTCAATCAGATAATTGTTTCAACGTTAGCTTAGTCGAACTACCGTACATGAAGTAGCTGATCTAAAACTGTATCTATGCTAAGATTACTGTGAGAGTTATTCAAAGAACTCAGTTCTGCTGTCATGTAAAATTGTATTATTTTTAGTGCCCCTCACCAAATGTCTCTTCGTTGGCGAGGTGAGGGGCATTTAGCGTTGTTTGAACAATTTGAAAAAAATAAATAAAAAAAACTCAATTGTGAACTCAATGCCTTGACCATAAAGGTATTAAAAAGCTATTATTAGTTAATGATTATAAAGCGGCAACTTTTAAATGAATTATTTTTTTTTTTATGAAAAGACATTTTGTCGGCAAAACTTATAAAGCGGCAACTTTTAGATGAATTATTTCTTTTTTTTATGAAAAGATATTTTGTCGGCAAAACTTATAATTCACTATCACATTGTTATAGAAAAGTTATACATTATTATCCGGAAATTTCAACAAAATACGAATTGCGCGAATTTTTTGTCCTCTGATTCGAACAGATCTGTTTTCGCGAACTGCATCCTCCGGGATACAACGATCAAGCTTAGTTTTCACTGATTTTTGAATTGGAGGATTACGCCACGTCGAGGTCACTTCATGTGAAAATGATCAATTTTTCCGGTCCATTTATTTTGGGCTGGTGGCGTAATATTAGCGTGGGGTCTTTGGTATTCAAAAAAGCTTAAACGTCTTTCATTTCGTCCAATCCAGCGAATTTTCAAAATGTCGTTTCCCGTACGTGGAAATATGCCGGCCACGCTCGATTACCGAATACAAGTTCATCAGATCGCGCTCGAATCGAACAAACAAATACTATAAAAAATAGTTATCTGCATTTTCCATCAAATTTTCTGTCGCACTCGGAGTTCCATCCAAACTTAAAAAGGAAACAAGTCGAGTGAAGTCCATGCGAGATCCCGTTTACCAGCTGCATCTAACGTTCCAAAAGTCTGGCGTTGGGTTGGATGCTGCCCGTCCAAACCGTAGTGTGCGCGTCATAGCTCTTTCCCACGTTGCGATGCGCGCAGGCATGGCCATTTGACATTTCGGACGTTCAGAAATTAATCATGGATTACCATTCACGGTATCTTCTTTACGCTGAATTCACTTTAGCGGCGCAGGAAGTAATTCGGCTCACCCAAACTACCTTTATAGACACTCGTAAATACATGTATATTTGTCAGGCAGCAAGTCTTTCAAAGTCAATACTCATTTCAAACATATGCACGAGTGTACATGTATAAACGAGATAAAGATGCGCAATTTTCCCATAAACGGATCGTTTTCTTTAAAGACTCGGCAAGTTGTCCTAATCAGATTAAAGTCACTTGACATATTCGTCCGTGAGTGCGGAAAATTGGGTTCTCTCTCTCGAGAAAGCGAATTGAAATTGAGGAGTACGGGGGAGGGGGGAGAAATAGTTCTCGTTTTTGTTTACGGCATGTCGGTCTCATTTGAGATATATTTCTTAGACTTTCAACGTCCAAAAGAAGTATTAAGAAAATCGTTTCGCTTGTGAGTGAATTATATAAACATCAAATATATTATGAGTCTGTCAAATTCATGTTGTACTAGTAGATTCAGAATGTTGATCGCTGACTTGATCGTTGTTGACATTTCTACACTAGTGACAGGTGTTTCTTCTCGTGAGCCAAACGTTTTTTTTATATTTTATATCTCTTTGGCACAGACAGACTTCCAAGTATTCAATTAAGCTTCGCCTCGTACAGTGTTGATGATACATTTTTTGTGTGTGTGCTGCATTTGGTACCGTATGTCAGCGTTTTCGTTTCTTGTAACTAATTCGTCGACACCAAGGACAACTAATCGATAAGGAGCGGCATGTCAGATACGACCATGTCTTAGTCGTTTGTGAGCTTCTTTGCACTTGCCATACAGTGCCATTTTTGTTAACGCTGGAATTGCATAGAAATGTGAATTAATTGGTACACTGTACTCTGTTTTGTCTGTACCTCAATTTAATTGGTACACTGTGCACTGTAAAATACTTAGGTTTAAGACTTCAACCACTTCTCTAGTTAGAAAATCATAATGCAATTGTTCATTGTATTTCAATTAAATGCATGGAAGCACGCCTTGGGGAAATATGTCAAATAAATAACAAATGCACTTTCGTTTATTTTAAATGTTTGAAAGCATGAGAATTGTATTCATCAGTTTTTTATATTTAAAATCACCGTAGTGCCTAGTGCACCTTCATGTCTATATGGAGATGTGCGAGGGGCAGAAAAGGGAAGGGATGGGGAATGGCAGCTGGAATAGTCAGGCTGCAGGATCCACCCCTAAGCTCTGTACTCCTCTTTATGGAAGCTCAGGGGTGACGCCAGCACCCCAGGCTAACGAATAAACGAAAGCCTGCGCCAGGAATCGAACCAGGGACCGTCGGCTTCATAGGTTGTTGCCATACCCACTGAGCTATCAGTACGTACATAATTATTATTTAAAGTTACAATTTCGAGAAAAAAATTCAAGTTAAGCTATTGCAATCCAACGGCTCCTACAAAAAATCATCTCTATTGAACATGATAGCAAATTGGAAGGATGATGTGTGTAGTGTGATTGCCCTTAACACGGGGCAGCAGCGCATTTCCAATTACATTTTTAATTGCATTTTTAATGGTAGTGCCCCCTGTATTAGGAAAACGCGCTTCTCATCCCAGAATGAGAAATTGAACAGGGAAATTTACTTTCATCATCATCATCATCATGGTTAATCAGTCCTGAGACTGGTTTAACAGCAATGGGCCATGTCTCCCCAATCTCTTCTGTTTTCTGCCTTTCTTTTCACTTCTTAGTAGTATTTGGCGTTTTTGTCTTTGGCTTGTGTACTTCATTATTTTTAGCTTATGTGTATTAAGCTCGCATCAATATTGCTGATTATATAAAATGAACTGTCATAAAATGCAAGTACTTGAATAAATGTTAATTCAGATAACCTTTATAATTTTCATGTGTAATTTTTTAATTTGCTTGTTTTAAATTACTGTACAAATTATATCATTTGAAAAATTATACATTGTGATGCTAATTTTTTCATAACTTCTCAGTTGTTATAAAACACAAGAAATTAGAAAATTGCTGGGTGGGTGGGAGAGTGCAAGAGGTCTTTCGTTGGAGGGTGCAAGAGGATATGTTGGGTGGGTGAGAAGAATGAAAGGATGACGTGTGCTGTAACTAAAGTGAATCTGTGAGAAACCGAGCTGATTTAGTAGCGAAAACGCCTTTGCTGAACACCAACTCACCAGAGAGCGGTTGCTTGTTATTTTTTTTCTTCTCTCGTTTTTGTGATGACTTGAGTAACTGGAACTTTTTTTTGGTGTTGCATAAAACATTAGCAGCCAGTTACACAAAAAAAGGGAACAGCTCTGTGCGACGATGCTGTTTTGTCCGACATTCCCCTCTAGTATTTCTGTTGGTGAAGGCGGCGGAAAGACGTATAGGAGAAAAAGCCTAATGACAATTGAAAATGTGACGACTGCTTGCGTGTGTGGATTCGCGTTTGGCGCTAATTTATTGGCATACAAACGACGGAGGGTGGAAGGAAAAAAAACAGCGGAGAAATGTGGTGCGCTCTGCATTTAATTTGCCGTAACAGTTGCACGGGGGGTTGCGTGAATCAATCTAGTCCCTTTAGAGAATCCTGGGTTCCTAAGTCCACTTTGATACTTGGATGTTTTAAGGGTGGAGTTAAATGATAAGCATGATTATATGATGATAAATAAAATTGTCTGCTGTCTGGTTAACGCATTTGTGGATTTAATAAACGAGAGTTCCTCACGCTCGCCTATGGGGAAAAGCTTATGCTCTCAAGCGTGCCACAGGATGACGTACCATTTGATACCGGCCATTCTATACGGTTTCGACAGCATGGTCACAAATCGATTATCGGACTATTATTACAAGACTTTACTTTTGACTTAATTTTACTGTGACTTACGCGATTACGTATTTTTTTGTGAATATGTTTTCAATAACAACTGATCATTTAGATAACGGTATCAATAATTTAGTTACAAATGTATTTTAAAGGGTTGAACTAAACTGCATTGTTTTTTAAAATTTCAATTAAAAATCATAAAATGGAATTTCTATTAATGTAAACATGGAAACATTTTTTAAGGTCTCTGGGAGCATCTTAGATACTTCTAAGGGCAGCATAGCCCTCAAGATATTGGCCCATTCTAAATACGAATTTTTCGTGCAACCCGTCTAGCTTAGTGGCTATGGCAACAGACTGCTGAGCGGGTGGTCCCGGGCTCGATTCCCGGCCTAGGCTCTCGTAGGCTCTGGGGTATTGGTGAAAATGTGCTCCTTTATAAATGTTCTTTCGAGGCTATTAGAGGAGTAAAGAATCTCCTGTAGTGATATCCACTTAAGTGAATAATAAAAAAGAAATGAAAAATAATTTTAGTTTGACAAACAGTTAGAAGGTGTAGGAACCGTGTGGAGCAAATAGCAAAATAATGAAAAATTCCTCGACCATGAAAGAATGGAAAAACGGCAACATTCGGCTTGGGTGATTTTATTTACTCAAACCGAAATTTATTAATGTAAATTTAATGTTATTATGTAAATGTACATAATTATCTGAGGTAATATGAATAAAAAATTATTACATTAACGGCAGATAGTGTGACTATCCTGTGAGTGCGTGGTGTCTTCTTCTCATCGAATCTAATTGATCGATCCTCGCGTCTGCATCTATTGGAGTCTCACAGGAAAGTCACTCCAATAGATGCAGACG
>JAUJYS010005916.1:0-10700 GCA_033995665.1 Melogona broelemanni | reverse complement strand
CGCCTAGTTGCTGTACTCTTGCTGCAATTTGCGCGCTTCAGCTGCATTCGCCTAGTGAAATACCGCCTTTAATTACCTATTTTTTTCTACTAATTATTAAGGAGGCTTGTCAGCGTATTTGGTCTCCAGGCTTCACCAGGGGGGAGGACGACCTGGTAATTTGGCCTAACCTGGGTTTCTGACCGAGGTTGGAATCGTCAACGTGTACCCTCACACATGGGAAACATGTTCCGGTACAGTTCCGAAAAGAACATGAATCAGGCACGGTTTCTACGACTTTTCAAACGACATTCCGAAATAATTATTCTCGACCGAAAAGTAGTTGGGAAGTATTTCTAACTAAAATAATCAAATCATCGGTCGGGAATTGAACCCCCATACTTCGAAACATGAACTGCGTAGATATTTTATCACAAGGTGTCAAACATGACGATATGTGATTGGTCACAGCAGGAAGCAATTGTCGCCATTAGTGGCGCATTAGTCAACTAAATTCCCAGAAATTATGAGATAGTCATACTTGGACCAGACGGCATCTAGCGATAGTGGCGCTAGCCAATAGCGCTAACTGGAACGCTCACCAAAAGTAACAAAACTGGATTCGTGAACGTGCTTTCACACTGGTCTATCCGCGCAGACGCATTCAAAAAATTTGCAGACGAGCATCTAGCTCTCTATCTCTCTTCATTTAACGATCGTTACTGGATTCACAATGCCCTGCAATGTGATATTGGGGGGGGGGGGGAGGTACTATGTTCGACGCTGGAACACCAGGGTGTAAATTCTCGACATATTCATTCAGCAATATCGTAGCATTACTTGTATTACAAAATTTACAATTACAACAATTGTAAAAACAGAAAAAAAATGCATAATTAAATTTTCTAACGCTCCAACAATTGTCAAACATTACTTGCATTCAAGTATTTACTACTGATCATTGTTTTAAAAATAGATTATGCGCTTTATTACAAAATTAAGGCTCTCCTGTGTGGATACCCTGTACCTGTTGATTTATGGATACAAGAGACTCAAGTTCGAATATATTTTCGATATATCGAATATATTTTCGAATATCATCTCTAGAGCTGCTAAGGAAGATTACCAACGTCTCAAAGCTCCCCTAGGGTAATTGGGGCCTTGCCTAGACTCCTTCCCTAGGTAATGAACTTTAACGTGCACCCGACATGGTACAGACACGGATCCCACGGCTTTACTTCCATTCCGAAGGAAGGCATGCCAACTAATTTATCTATTTTTTCCCGAAAGGAGTTCCCGGAGGTCTCAGTCTGGGAATCGAACCCACGATCAAGAGCATGGTAGTCCAATACGCTAACCACTATGCCACACGGCATCTCCTCCTCCACAGTGATCAATCGGTCATAAAAAGAGAATTTTCCTCGCTCACGATGCTCACGCGCAACGCCGAACCAAAAGAGAACGAAAAGGAAAAATAGAAAAAGAGGCCGGCCGGCCGGTCTCGAAGCTCTCCTCAACTACTACCTATAAGTTGGCACAGTGCCAGTCTACCTGTACAGGGTTGACACGGAGCATTGTCCTGTCGGAATGCAGTAGTAAGTAGTAGCCCTGCACTAGACTCGCACTCACTGTGTGTGTGGGGGTGGGGAGAGGTTGGGAGGGACTGGATTTGGACGTCGTGGGATTGACTAGTAACATGGCCACGGACATCAGACCAAATAGTTTTTACAAACATTTTAACAACTGCAAGGAAAAATTCTGCGTTCTGCACGATCTCTTTTAACAGCTTTTGTCACTGGTAGGGTTCATACTGAAACCTGAAAACCCATGCAAATCGTTTTGATCTCTGATGACTGTCAGAATTAAAAAAATATTCCTGACACTAAACCTTCTGTAATTGAGATTGTCAAAAAAAAATATTAACAGCTTGAAATTTATTTTTGAATAACTTCTACGGTCATTGGCGAGCTTTTATTTTTATATGTATTTTTTTTTAATCACCGGTAATAAGGTGCCAGTGCACTACAGGATTACTGCACCCTCGGATCTATATGGAGATAGGTGAGGGGCAGGGCAGGGAAGGAAGGGGGAATGGCAGCTGGAACAGCCAGGCTGCAGTATCCACCCCTAAGCTCTGGACTAATCATAGGGTCACCAGTGGTCGGCAACGACTCGATGGCACCTTTAACAATAATTTCTGCGTGTGTAAAATGAATTCGCTCAAGTCAGAAGATAATTATGAGACGCGGAATTAGCTTACAAGATAAGGCAGAAATGTTTTTGGCAGATATACCAAGAACAGATCCAATGATGACCACAAAAATTCCGCCCGTTTTTCGGGGACGAGCACGCAATAAACAAACCATTTCGAGGATCGCGTTGCCATGACGACAGACATTTGGTCTCACCCAACAAGCCCAGTTTTGCATCTCCAAGGAGTTCATGCGACTCTGTTGTTCGCAGAATAGGTCGTAGGTCGTATGGAAAAAGTGATGGGTGATGACAGAACGTGATGAATCAAACTATCACCAGAAATAAAATTCCAATTCAGAACGTCAGTCGATTTTTTAGGTCTGTCAAAATTAGTAAGCCCAGGAAGTTGGAAAAAAATCAAAAAGTGGGTCACAATTTCTAAATTTGGCCTTTGACGTAAGCCCCCCCAAACAACGTCAGGGGAACTTGCTAACGCAACCAGTGCATTTAAGCCACATGTTGGCCTGAATAGCAAACGTAAATAAATATCCTAAAATACAGTGAGCTCGGATAAAATCCGTGAAGATCTTCACGATTAACCGGAGCTTCAAAAAAATATGTAACAGCGCACGAAACTAAAGTGGATAAGACCATACAATGTTGCAAACTAAACCAGATGTGTACAGCATGAAATTTTGTGATTCTTAAACTGGATGTTCCAGGAGATATTGATCAAGAAAAATAAAATTTGATGTCATTTCTCGTACGATAAATAAATTATTTAATGACCTGGGAAATAGGAATTAAAATATTTTAACCTGTCAAATTCTAAAAGTGAAATAGCTAAAACTTTCTCAGAAACGAAACATCTTTCAATGGATTTTCTAACCTGTCAAGTCATCAGCAACAATGCATCCACGAAAAAATCAGTGTCAACAACTTCTAAAAACAAAATGGACACTCAAATGACCCACGCTAACTTGGAAATAAAGTTGAAAGCGAAAAAACTTAATCCATCTTTCCAAGCGCACCAAAAATCGAAAGATACATAATCCAAACCATCACCAGACAAATATCCCCAACTAGCACCAGTTAAAAATATGAACCCAGAACAAAACCGAGCCCCCAAAATTCTGCAAACAAGCCCTAACTACACCACCGCCAATGAGTAACATGGGCGTGCCAATCTAGGGTTGGGCCATAAGGGCCCGCGTTACCCAATAAATTCAACTATCCTTTAACATTCGGAGGGTTGCTCCATTGGCCACTTCCACCACACCCAAACCCCAGCTCAATCCGAGGTCATTCGAAAAACAATTAACCGCAGCGGTAGAGGAGAAGAGGGGGGGATTTCGACAATGCCGGGGCCCCCACATACCGGTCAACGCCCACGTCCACAAAAAAATGAGCCCCAAATCCGCTGAGTACGTGGTAAAACGGCCATGGATTTAACCAAACGTCACCTGAAGGGGTTAAAAGAGATCGTTCCAATGTGACCCCCTGAATGAAACAGGGGCCATCAGACATGGTGAGGGAGGGGGCCCTCTCCCGAGGGGAGAGTGGGAGGGGTTGGTGCTCTTACTTCTTCACGCCGCAGCATTTCCGACTGGAGCTTTCGTTGGGACTCTTCGGCCTCTTCGCGATATTTCTCCATTTCCTCTTTCGTTTGACGCATCTTCTTCTTGAGCACGTCCAGCAGGCTGCCTTGTTGAACCGACGTCGTCATTTTTGCACGGAGTTTATGGATTTTTTCGGACGATGACGGAGGTTCAAACGCGAGCAAAAATCCAACAGATTTTCCGTCGAAACACACGCACACACACAACGCTGAAGCGAGGCTGGCCAGACAAAATGGCCGACAACCACTTTGCGGAGCGGGCGGGCCTCAGCACTGCTACGGTGACGTAATCATACGCGGGGGTTCTTATAAAAGTAAGCCGATATCATGACATATCAAGTGACCTTCAGCGATATCAAATAGATAGATCATAAATTAATTTCGAAGAACGATATCTCATTTTAAACATTTTTCCAAACAAGCAACAAACGAAAACTTAAAAAAGAGAATACGAAAATCCAGGACAGGACCAGACGAAAAACGAAAACTTTCCTAACATATTCTAGCCATCTTGAAGTTTCCAACAATTTGGAATTTATATGAAACATTGGTGAAACCCAAGACAGTCTGGGGGAACGATGACGATTCGTGTTTCATCGTGTGTTACGTCATCGTGTTTAATTTGGAATTTGTTGAAAACTTCACCTGAAATGAATTGCCTTTTGGCAACTTTAATTTTTTTAATTATTTAACTGTTTGGCCAAAAACATATTCTCGATTATAATTTTTTTCAGCAAAGCTATTCGCACAAATAACTGGCAATATTTTGCGTTCAACATTTCACAGAAACGTTAAACAACTAAAAAGCAAAAAAAAAAAATGTTTGGTCAACTTTTCGAATTCCCCTCGGTCAGCGGCGGATTAATACACCGGCAAGGCCTTCACCGAAGACTTCTGCGAAATTGCACACCGGCTCAATCGACCACCAATGATGACCAATGCTGCGACCAATGGTCACAGAAAGTAGGAATCAATTGAAACTTAATAATAATGAAATTCTCCAAAATTGGGTAATCTTTTTCAACGTGTAAAATTGCAGTCGATTAAAAAAAATAACCTGTTACAATAACCAGAACATCGACAATTTTAACAAATAAAATTATGTTCATTTTAAACAATTCCTGAAGAATAATATTAAAGTTGATCAGCGACACAAAAAAATGAACATCAAAATTCGAGCAAAAAGGCCATGAATAATAACATGTTCATATATTTCACCACAATCATAATTTTAAATATACTCCTGTAAAAACAAAAAGTTCTTGTTCAAAATAAGAGAAATGATCAACAATGTCATAAAATAATAATTAAGGAATCTAGAGGCTTACAGAGATTTGTAAATTTCAAATTATATTATGAAATGTGCAACTACTAACAGCGCCCCCAATCGATATAAGTGAAGCAACTCTAACATTATAGGTCGATAGAGGTCAAAAAGGTCTTGTTGAATTTTTTTTTTTTAAATTATGGTATCGATTATAAATGCGATTAAAATATCGATTATAAAATCTAGCAAGCTGACTAGACTATTTATTTATTTACTAATTTGATATTTAATTGAAACTGTCTTGGGCCGATTACAAACAATAGGGTCTAACGAACGTATTCCATATCGATATCTTCCATCTTTCCATTAAGGATTGTTTCAATTTGTATTACCCTTTTTTCGTTCAATCATCCATGATTCATGAAATATTTTTGCAAAAAAGTAAAATGCTGCGGTTATTCCACCGTGCGAAAAATTGATAAACTGTGTGTCGAATTCTGAATCGTCTCCACTATCAGTGACACATGTTCGGCAGAACTGTTTTGAAGTTCATCTGTTGCCAAAAATAAAAATAAACTTTGGTTAGTTGAAAGAGACGGCTGTCACTTTTAGCCCACAGCGCAGATTGTGGGTTCCAATGCACACCTGAGAGGACTTAATTTGATTGTACACATTTTAAGATTCAGGGTTCGAATCTCAGCTAGGGTGACATTTAATTTAAATTAATTAAAAGTCACTATATGCGGTCAAGGAATCTAATTTAAATTAATTAAAATTCACCCTGTGCGGTCGATCAGATGGTGCGGAAACCCGCGTCTGATCAAAAGAAAAATACGGCAAAATATAAAAAATCGGCTAAGTTACACGTTCAAGACATGAACGTTACACGCCCTTATCGATTAACCCCTGGCACAATCTCCAGAGTTGCCTCATCTTCCCGCTGGTGGCGCCACCACCGCGAGCGCCTCCCAACAGGGGCCATTCTCAAATTACCCGCTTCAGCTGCACGTTCATGATGTTGTGCAACTCATTGGCGATGATGCTGAACTTCATCATGGTGTTGGAGCTAAAGATGGACGAACCGAAGGCCAAGCCAGGGTACTCTCCCTGGTTACGATTGCGACGCCGCTGCCGATCAGCCAAAATCTCCGTCTGTACGCTTCGACATCGTAGTCGGGCCAGCTCCTGGTGCTCGGGATCGCATTCCTCCTCGCTACCGTCCGGCTCGAACAGACTGGACCGGGTCATCAGAGCATCGTCGTCGGTATCGGACGAGTGACTGTTGCCGTTTTCGTCACCACGGCCGTAGTTGACCGAAGTCGGACGAGAGTTACGATTACCCGAAGGTGGGCGTCGGGCCGCCATGTTTTTTCGATGTGTCACGGCGGAGAATTAAAAAAGTACAGTCCAGAAGTTCCCGTCACACAGATGATGTCCAAAACACGCGAGAAACACAAAATGGACCGCGGTCAAAGTTCCGGGAGAGAGTCCACCAACTTTTCCCCCACACTAACAACAAAACTTTTCCTCAACTTTTGTATTCAACTTTAAAACTGTAACCGGACTATTAGGTCTTTTGATTCATTTGCATAAAGTGTCAATGAACTTTTGGTGTGTAGGCGTAAAAAATTGTCTCCCGGTAGGCCTCTCTATATTTACTAGCGAACGCGAGAGCCGTCTCAAATCTCAAAAAGTTGAAACTTTCCGTAAAAGGCGAGTCAGCGTTGGGCGCAATGCTCCATTTGCTGCGCTGTTGCTATTCGTAGCGGTGTATGGGGAAGTGGCGACACCTAGTATCGGGGCCAAGAACGAGAATCCATTCCGAACGGGATAGTAGGGAGAGAGGCGGTTGAACACATTCCTTCGCTCGGCGGGTCTCGGCCTTTTATGGTATGTGCGCCTTGTAAAATAGAAAGAGACGATCGAGACGAGAGTTCTTTTTCCTCCGCGGGATGAACATTCCATTCGGATGAATTTTTTTGCCGTACGCCGAAGCGTAGTAACAATAATAACCTTGCGTGGATACAATCTTCAAAATTCATAAAGATAGGGACTCTAAATTAGTTCAAACTTAACACTGTGTTTAGCTGATTTAATGACTTTTGCCTTTCTAACGGGCATTTAAAAATAAATGAAAGTTTGATTATTATTTAATGACTTTTGCCTTTCAATCGGGCATTTAAAATAATTGAAAGTTTATTTTTTATTTATTGATTTAATGACGTTTTTCGTTTTAATGACGTTTTTGACATTTAATGACGTTTTTCGTTCACAGCGCTCTTGAGTTTAAACTCGATTTTTGAGTTGCTGCTCTAAACCCTAGGAAAGTTGTGCTGTAATAATGCTTAATAAATGTAGATCAAAGGTGTGCCTGATTGATTATGAATTTTATCCCCAAAGGCTTGTGGAAAAGCTGCGCCTTGAGCAATAAGGAAGAGCGCGTACTTCACCGCAATGTTTAATAGTTGATCTTTCATTTATTGCCGCACAATCGAAAGATAAATCGCATTGTAAAGAGATTATTCATACCAATCCCAAATTTCAGAAAATTAAAAAAACATCTCCTCCATCAGTGTTGCCAAATGATGGAAGCGTTATCTAAATTAATGAGGGTCGAGCCCGAATTTAAAATAATTCCCAAATTGACATTTTGCCCCTAAACTGCATATGCACGTGTGCTATCCAATTTGCCAACCGTTGCTTGCTGCCCTTTTCGTTTTAAATGTTTGAACCGTAAATGACATCCCGTAAGGTCAATCTTATCTGATCCCGTGATAGTTTTATGATCAGGCCTATTTTTCATACTCCATAGTTGACAATGTACATGACAAAGACTATAGAAAATTATCTACTTAAAACTTAAAACTTATAACATTAATTTAAAAAAAAAATCGCACGTAAGAAAGCATAATTTAAAATTGAAATCAAGTACATCATAATACCATTTTTAAAAACACAGACACAGAAAATTTCACGAAAATAAGTCTGTTTTGCATTCGTAAAAGTGATTACCACGAAAGTCCCTGCGGGGCCACAAATTTATCTTGTCCATAAAAAATAATAATAAACTATTTTGTTGTTCAAGTGTTTCAAAAGCATAATTTGTAGATAAAATAATGTATGCACCATCCCTAAATCGTAGTACAGACCACAGAAAACAGCCTACCATATGAATAATACCAAACCTCATTAAAGCAAAAAAAAAATTAAACAATAAACCATTCAACCATTGAAGCAGAAGAAATTCCAAAGCATTGAAGTGTCCAATAAAGAAAAGCAATAAAAAATTTCGAAAAACAAAGATCTGTCTACAAACAAAGAATCGCTTAAAAAAATGAACAGTCGATACAAGGTTTTGTTTAAAAATGAACAGGGTGTACATTTTGGGCAAGACTGGCTCAATTCGCTTCCTAAATTTTAAAATCTAAAAAATCACATGACTAACAACTACCGATTAAATTTATTAATCAGTATCCAAAATGCATACCCTGATCCTTAATGCACAAACAAACAAGAATATATTTTCTCTTTAGTTAATTGCTCTGTGAAAAAAAATGAAAATAATAATGGATTTGGGATGACTCACGTTCTGGAGAGCTTTGTCCTTGTCTTCCAATTTCGTGTTGGCCTGAGCCAGACCTTCCTGGACCTGGTCCAGGTCGTTTTCCACCTGCTGGACCTTCTTCTGCAGGGTGCGGACCTCCTCCTCAGCCTGGGGTCACCAACAAAGAAACGTAAGGTTAGATATGCGACAGAGTATTTGATGATTTAAATCTGCAATCAGGGGTTGCCATAGGGTGGTAATATTGGACAATATGATTGTTAAAATTTATTTTCCCGCTGTAATGGTGCAGGAAGTAATATTTTCAAATGTCTGGCAGATAAATTGTACATTGTTAATGTTCAGAGTTTTGCAAATAACGCGAAATAAAATTGATTTAAAGCAACAGAAATGGTGGACTGATATTGTAATTTTCTATAGAAAGGTATTTGAGCAATTTCAATATTGCTTTTATATATTTTTTTTAATTGAAAGAAAATTTTGAGCTTGTTTTAAGAATAATTATTAATTTGTTGTTCTTTCCCTCCAAATCAAGTATGTATCTAAAGTTTACAATTGTTTTTCAATTAAGCGCTCACAAAGCTAAAAACACATGTAATCATCTGTGTTCATTATTATAGGATTTTGCGAGGCAATCAATAGACACCCCTGATTGCATGATGAAAGGACAAAATCGACACCCAGGGAACACCGCCAAGAAAAAATAGAAGATGAAGATGAAAAAGGTTATCTTTGGGTTGTGGTCATTTTTTGTGAATTTGGTCAACCTTGTAGGAAAATATTAAGACATGCAATGTAAATATGGTTGCACCAAACATACCGAGTAAAACTTATAAAAATTACTTGACCTCGACAAGGTCATTTTTTAAATTGGTATTCACATCGATATTTAATCGATATCGGTCAAAAGTACATACCCATCCTCTCGGCATTCATACATCGTTGAAGCTCAGTTTGCGGAAATTGCACCTTTTACATCTGGTCACATTGCCAAGTTGCTGTCGGTCATTGCCCCGTTAGTTTAATAAAAAAATAATTTTAATTTCATATTAATTTTTTTGAACTATCACATTTCTTTCAGCGATATTTTTCACGGTCGTGTCTTCTAAAAGGCAGTCATCCGTAAATAATTAACAGCGCCTCTAGCAGTGATCCTTCATATTGGTTGGTTAGTCAGTCCTGGGTCTGGTTTTAACAACAGGGTGTCGTCTCCGGAGCCCGACCCTCGATCCCCCGACACCTGCGTTTTTCTTGGCAGAATACAGAGGTGGGTTTCCATTGCCTTTCTCCGCGCAGAGTACCTCGAGCCAATCAAACGACCGGCTGCGCTGGGAATCGAACCCAGATCCTCTGGTTGGTAAGCGAGCACGCTACCTCTCGGCCATATACGGATGTACGTTCATGACCCTTCATACTTATAAACAATCTAATAGCGCAATCATGATTTTGTGGTCAATTTTCATTTTAATACACCGCTGAGTGCGTTAAAATCGCTTGTCGAGATATAAATGTGAGAACCATGTAACTAGTAATATCGATATAGTCGGTAGTTGGTTTAACTAACATTATTGTGTGTGAATATTCATGTGTTCTGGGCGTTACCCTGAACCATTCAAACCATTGGAAAGCTAGTAACACAGGTGGCTAGAAAATTCCACTGAATTGTGTTACATTTGAATATACTCAATATTGGCGACATTGTCGTGCACTGCAAATAAAGGAGTCTCATTTTTAGTCGTACATTTAATATAATCTATGTATCCTGTGTCCTGACGTCTTCAATTAAATTTTAATATTTCTGCACGGATATTGTTTTTACATCTTCATAAAAAAAAAATTAAGGATGCCATTCGGGGAAGGCAATTTTAAAGATCCTACCATTGAAGGCATCCTACAATTAAATCACTTTTTTTAATCACCGTAGTGCCTAGTGCACTACAGGATTACTGCACCCTCGTGTCTCTATGGAGATGCGCGAGAGGCAGGGAAGGGAAGGGAAGAGGGTTGCAGCTGGAATAGCCAGGCTGCAGGATCCACCCCTAAGCTCTGGACTCCCTAATGGAAGCTCAGGGGTGACGCCA
>JAUJYS010005915.1:0-10700 GCA_033995665.1 Melogona broelemanni | reverse complement strand
ATGTCCCTCAACAATCGAAAATATCAATATATATTTGTTCAATTATACAAATACACAACCGACCACAAGCATGGGCCTTAATATCGATTGTGAAAAAAATATAATCGCTTAAATCGTCGTGTCAGTTGAAATGTAAAAATTTAAAGACAACAAATGACCAGATCCTGTCCTATTGTAATAGTTGACTACTTGAAATAAAATAAATAAAATAAAAAACTTCAGGGGAAAAAATTACTGATATTCCGGTCGGGACTTGAACCCGCGATAACTGGACTAGTACTTCGAAGTTCTAATCACTACACCACATTGTACAAGAATACATACCACACTTAACTTGTGTACTCGGTTAAATATGCTATCAGTGGGTTGCGTTGAGCCTTTCATTCGTCGTGAGTATTCTTGAGTCGGATTCGGTTTCACGCGAGCGTACCGCGACTATACCCGACCGACCGTTCGCAATTTCAGAATTGCCAAAACATTTAAACGAGAATTTCTCCACTGCTGATCTGATGGATACTTCAAAACAAATTATAAATTATCTCACGCACCATCAGCAATAAGGGAGGAGGATAATATCGCGTCGCCGTTAAAGACGTTTCTGTTCATTAAAGAAAAGCGGGCGCGCGCGCGCGGGCATGCCGCGTGTACGACTAAATGCACCGACTATAATGGCGGATATGCCGAGGTGGTGGGATTCCATTCTAGTTCCTCTCAAAAATGTATATAATCGCAACTAGACAATCTGAATCATTTAAAGCAATGTAGCGTGGTTCGCATGGACTACCGACATAATTTCCAACGAACTTTCAGACGTAGATTCCAAATACAACTTATGTTAAATACCCGGTACACAAAACGACTAAAAAAAGTTGAAAACTCGAAGAACTGGACAATGAGTTAACAAATTGGGTTAACAAACTGGACTTAAGTCAATTTTATTAAAATTTATTTACTTGACTCAGTCTACGTTTCAAGCACTACACCACTAGTTTTGTTAACACTTAATTATTTTTTCTTGTATCTCGCATATTAAAATATTAAGATCGTTTACAACTGTTGCCGTTTATATCCTTGGTCACGGACCCTTCATCTTCTATCAATTTTATCTGCTTCGTGAAGAACTTGAGGAACCCGTTTAATGTGTGAGAGCATAACATGCTTGTCTGAGCAGGACAGGAGTAAAAAAACAAACCAATAGAAAAACAAGCCATTTTGGCCGCATAAATACATTACAAAGTATGTACAAATAATGTACATTTGTTTGAGTAAACTAATCCTTTATTTATTTAATTAATTAATGTTATTGTTTTCGTTTATGAGCTATAAGCTATAACTGTCTAGGTGAAGTCCCAAAGAGTTTAAAAGTCTTGCTGCCATACAAGAGACTTATCCGTTTGATATCTTCATGTTTCTTAATTAAGTAAGATATATAGTTGATCACAGGCATGTCCCTTGACATCAACATATAGCAAAACATAATTAAAGATTTATCTGACACACGACGAATTTAAGCAATATATTCGAGTATTATGACATTTTCGCTTCTACCCGTTCATGTCGTTTTATGGTTGCTAAAATATATTACTATCTGGTTATATTTACTTTGTTTCTTAATTAAGGGTAAAGCGTATCTGGTTTAGTGAATATGATTTTTCAGACTTGCCATTTTCAAAAGATCAAAGTGTTCAAAGTCGTTTGTTTAAGTGTCTGTAGATCTGCTTCATTGAAAATCCTCTCATAGGAGGAATCACGCTTCACTTCGTGCAAATTATGCTTATTACGCCCCCGCAGCTGTTTCGCTACGCGAAATTACTTCTCTGGTGAGCCAACTCAAAAACGCCACCTCCTGCACTATTCTCGACGACAACCAATAATTAAGGCAACACGGCTACGGCTGCACAGCAACTTTACAAGTACCGATTTGGGTTTACGATATCGCCAACCATTGCCAGCAATGGAAAAAAAAATATATACCATGACAACAAAAAAAATGAATAAAACAAACGTAAGATAATTTGGTTACACTTATTCAATACACAACTACTGCAATTAGAAAAACTTCCAAACATAAACTTTCAATAATTTAATCTCTAACAAATGAAGTAAATGTGATTACCCAATTTCTGATTTACCTTATTGAATTTATGATTAACAAGTACATGTAATTATATCAAATGGTGACAAATCTCCATGAGCAATTCAATCAACTTCTAAAATTAATTAAAATTAGTACACAGTCCAAATAGCAATATGGTTAAATTCTTCCCAATACGCTACACAAGAAAAGTAAACAAACAATTC
This sequence comes from Melogona broelemanni, assembly GCA_033995665.1. Classification (NCBI taxonomy): domain Eukaryota; kingdom Metazoa; phylum Arthropoda; class Diplopoda; order Chordeumatida; family Chordeumatidae; genus Melogona; species Melogona broelemanni. The sequence goes on along the minus strand of JAUJYS010005915.1, from coordinate 8,399 downwards.
AGAAAAATGAAGTCCACAAACATGAACAATTTGAACCCAAACAAGGTGAATTCAAACATAGACAATTGTATCAACATTTAAATGCTCTTTAGTGAAACTCCACATTGAAACAATACAACAAATTAAAAATCATTCGTTATCCAAATACGACAGAAGGTATACAGATGTTTTCTTAGCAGATGAAAATAAACATTGATGGAAAAGATTAATAATTTTTACAACGCCGAAATTTTACCCTATAACCAACTGGTACCGTTAAAACCAATGGAAATTTCGGAGTGACCATGGAGTGACCATGCACATATTCGCATTAATAAATAAACGACCGTGGTGCATCAATATACGAATCTCGCTTTTATAACTACAGGCTAGTGGGGATCTGGAGCCATAAACAAACACGCGTTCTCTGGCCAATAGGCACAATTTGTGCCATTCACGCGGTATACATATGGCGAGGAGGATCGCAGCGGGGTCGTCAGTAAACGCACGTACACCCACCCCCTTCTCCCACAGGCAATACTACTGGCAACGGAACGAAGTACGGGGCGGCGAGTGCGCATAAGCTACTAAATTAATTAGCTTAACACAAGAATTTCGGCAGATCAAATTAAGCCGCCGGCTTCAACCCCTGTCAACCCCGGTTGCCTATGACATTTAGGCGATGGCGGCGCGGACCGGCGGCGACACCTGGCGGTGATGAAGCGAGACCCGGCGTCGCGCCATCTAGTCACTGGTTCAAGCGATCCCCACCATGGCTCAAAGATATGAAAGAGCTAGAGCCAGTATGATATTATTGGTTCACAAACCAGGTGAAAACGAATATCAGAAAGGCTAATTACTGTATCAACTAAATTAAAACCACAAAAAAGTTACATGGTAAGGAACATTGCTGAATCACAAAGAAAGACAAAATTTATCTTTAATCTTTTTGTTTCAGGAGGTTGACCAACGTATTAATCTTAAAGTCCCCCTGGCCCCAGTGGGATACTTGGCAATTTGGGTTAGTCTGGCCTTCAGACCTAGGTAGGGATTTTTAACGTGCACCTGAGATCGTACAGGCAGCACGGGTCCCACCTCTTTCCTTCCATTCCCAAGGAAGGAACGCAAAGGAATTTCGCTCGACAGAAAACATCCTAAGGCCTTGGTCGGGAATTGAACCCGCGATCACGAGCATCGAAGTCGAACGCGCGAAAATACACCATTACTTCACTTTAATTCTCGGTGATAAGCACCGCGCCACGGTATTTGGCCACCAGTTTCTACCACGCACACATCTTTGTTCTCTCATCTCTCGTTCCCCCGGATCAGTTCTTGCTGCGTGCACGTGCGCTGGCAGTCATTCCTCTTTGCACACACACACATGCACATGCACACGTCCCGTCATAGTTCCATCTGGGGAGAGCCGTGGGGATTTCGCTCTCCAATACACACATCTTTTTCGGCGTAGAAGTCGAACCACGCAGCCACAACACACCTGAGTCAGTTCTACGCTTTCGCATGCCTGCACATAGATGAAAGCATCGCGCTGCGAAGCTAGCGCGCGCTATTTTTTTCTCTTCCTTTTCGTCTTCTTCAACTAGTTTAAAAAAAAAAACATGCTGCAGACTTAAATCGATCGCGGTCAAAGAACAGTGGAGGGAGGGGGAGGAAAGTACCTCTTCAACCGCCCTAACGTCTCTAGTAAAAAAATAAAAACCAAAAAAACTAGAAATGAGTGGAGTTCTTGAGTGAATTGTGTCAATCCAAAAACCAGATGTCATAAGACATGAAAACGCCGAGTTGTCATGCAGAGTGTCAACCATGTCTTTTTCCGATCTCAAACAGCATTAACACCAATAGAGCAAATTGCGGATACACGATAGTATCTCAATATTTCAATTTGTTTTTAATAAAATTCAATTTTATAATTAATTTTAATTTCAATGACGCAAAATAAAAATCAAACGATAATAAAATGATGAACAACAGTTATTCGAACCAAAAATGGCATTCCTTTAGATAACTAAGTGAGAAATTCAGGGGCAACGACCATGGGTTGACAATGGTAACAAAACACACAGAACACTGATGTACTGCGGGACAGCTTACTTACGAACCTGACACTAACTAACTTACAACCCTTCTATGTTGATCCATTGGAACAACCATGGGCGAACTGGTAATTTTGCCTAGCCTAGGCCTAAGACCTAAGTAGGGATCTGTAACGAGTGCCTAACAATGTACAGACGCTGATACCACTTGTACTTCCATACCTAAGGAAGACGTATGCACGAATTTATCTTGCCAAAAAATTCCGGAATTTCAGGTCGGGAATGTAGGTCCGGCAGGGACGCTAACCACTTTGCCACAAGGTACCTCCGTCACGACGTGTCTCGTGAGACTCGGGTGTCACGAGGACGATAAGAAGAGAAGCGAGATCGACCGGCGCACTAATACCACAGTTCACCGCTCGCGTCTCCACCGCCGTCTCCGTTTCCAGGTGACCTAGAGTTGATCAGCGCGGCGCAACAACGGTTGGGCGGCGTTGTGGGGCGCTGCCTGCACGCTCACTACTCTTCCTCACCACCACCACCCCTTCGCACTTGAATGCGCGTAAACGTGCGGCAGGCGCGCATCAATCACCTCCTGGCGGCAAAGGCTATACGAGAGGCGCGTTCGCCTTCACGGGGAAAAGAGAGAGAGAGAGAAAGATGGAGAAAGCCACCGTCATACCAGTGATGCCGAGCGGAGGAACTGCGCCCGCCACATCTAGCAGGAAAAAGTTGACGAATATAAATTGCCTGCCACTTGCTTCGCCAACATAGCACCAACTCCAGCTCTCCCTCTCTCGTTTTCTCTTTCTCACACGCACTTGCTTTTAAAAAGGCTTTTCTTCGAATATAATACGGAAAAGCGAGTGGGGACGAAATTGGAAAGGGAGAAACTGGCTAACGGCTTGTTAAAAGTCTTAATAAGGCGCTCTTCCCGAGGGAGATTTCCGTCAAGACGAGAACCCGTATCTCGTCTCGAATTGCAGTGTTGGGTTTGTTGATTTTGAAGAAGAGCTCGTTACAGTTGTAAACAGTTGAAAGTTTTAGCTTAAAATATCCTGTACAAATTGAAGGAACCAAACCGTTCCTAACATTCTTTCCTTGGAAAAAAAACCTAGGCGTTCCTAAGTTCCTCAAAAAAGGGATCAGTTCCTATGAACAAAATATTTTCTGTTACGTCCCTACTCAACACAGTCGATTTATTTAGCTAAACAAAATAGCCAAGAAAAGTCAAAATTTTAAATCAAATTCAATGTGTCTCAAATTGAAGTCCTCCTGACACTCCATGTTTACCTACTCTGTGTGGGTGCGCTTCGAAAGCGAGCTATCCGCGCGGGCGCGCCTATGGAAAAGAAAACACATCGCTTTGCTCATGTCTCAGTATTGTTTCGTGCACACGTTTCACGCAATGTATCGCCAGGCAAACGTGGGCGGATTTGGCAGATCGCCAAACTTTCGAGAGCCGGTCACTAGGAGCTCAATTTTCTGAGATAAAAGTAGTGCAGAATACGCGAGAGAAACGCGGTGCAGAATTCGTAAGAAAATCTAATGTGAAAGCATCATCCCCTGTTCGAAATCATACGGTGTATTGCGGGCAAATTCAGGGGGAGCTTTTATAGCATTGCGATCATGGTAGCAAACCTCCATTGGAACGTAGCTTACCATGTAGCAGCCACTGTAGATCAAGAACTCTCAAGTTCATCAAGTGAAAATGGACATGATTGGTTAGAAATTAATGAGCTCAAATTGGCAATAGGTCTCACGAAAATATTAACATCCGACAATAGCACAAAAATAACTTTTGATGTCAGAATTACAAATGATGCAATTTCCATCTAATTAATCATGCATGTCTATCTTATTACTAGAGTAACAAATGGAGGCATAACAAAAAACACAGTATGCATAGGTGTAATTTTGTTATATTTCTTCCTCATAGCAATGATACTAGTTAGAATTACCAACAGCACGCAGACCTATTTATTTGCCGCTATTGATCCGCTACACAATGTCTGTCGCCCATTTTCGCACCGAGCAATTTTACAGCCATACTTTGCGAGTTTTTGAACGCCACATTAAAGATAGAGTTTGGTTTTTGTTGACATTGTCTTGGCTGCGACGCACTATTTGGGTCATGCGATATCGCCCTAATGCTGGAAACTGCTCAAACCCACACAATCAGAATTTTCCCCCATTACACCATATTATACGGGGAGGGTTGTATTGGTGTACATTGGATCTGTGCGTATCCGAGTAATGGCATGTCGCACGCCTTCTCCAAAGAGAAGCGCGTAGGTATCTTCCTGTGGCCTGAAAAACTACATTATAAAATGCCTAGGTGTAGCATTTATACTGGAAAAACACCATTCGAATAGACATCTTTGATCGTGGGTTCAATTCCCAACCCGAAATCTCGAAATCTCGATAAAATAGAAGGAAGAAAATTTCGAACCTACTCCTTCCTTCGGAAAGGAAGCAAAGTCGTGGGAGCCGTACCTGTACGTTGTCAGGCACATACTATAGATCCCTACCTACCTGTAATCATAATCAATATACCGATTGCGGGGCGGGTGGTCCCGGGTACGATTCCCGGCGCAGGCTTTCGTTTATTGAATCCTGGGGACTGGTGAAAATAGTACCCCTCACACATTGCATAAGCAACACGAGGAGTACAAAACTGTAGTGATCAAGAATATTTAAAAAGAAATTCACCTTGTGCTAACGATTTCGAAATCTACTAATAGAGAAATTGGTATCCTTGACCTGACGGATTTGACGGATGATGACACGGTTTTTATATCAGATTTCGAAATCGATTGTAAGCATCGCTTTCAAAATTATATACATCGTCTTGATGGGTCGATACTCATCTCGGTGGTATCAGGAAGATATTCGAGCGCCCATTTTACATTGTAATCCAATGCATACAGCCGGTAGGCTCCTTTTAACTAACACGCTATTGGGTGGGTTTTTATTTGCGTGCACGCGCGCGTATACGTGTATCGGTGGGAGGGTTTGAAAGCGCGCGCTTGGCGCTCTCTAGCTCGTATATTCTAAATAAACAGACGCCGCGCGTCACTTTCAACTTGCAGAATCGGTCCGATATCTGCGCCACTTTTAGTTCAAGTACCAATTTCGCGAAAAACCACAGCAAAGATAAACTGGAGGGGGAGAGGTGGTGGTGGTGGTGGAAGGGGAGGGGGTGGTGGGGATACAGCGCGCCGGCCCTAATTACACGAACCGAATCCCTGATTAAATTGTTAACTGGAAAATTACGCCGCTCAATCACGGTCGTCAATCTCTTGCCTGTCGCACGGCTCTCTCTCCTTTTCGGCGAGAGAGAGCGTCACTGGGGGGATCGGTGCAGGGCTCTCTCCCAGCCGAAAAAGGATTAATGGGACGGCCGCAGTCCGCCAAGCACCCATCTGTGACGTAAAGATCGTGGTCTAGTACGCACTGCTTTCACACTGGGCTCGCCCACGCGACAACGCGGCTCAGTCGGTATTGGCGACCGACTGGGGTGCGATGGTCACGAGTTCGGTTCCCGGCGAGAGTTCTCGTTTATTGGATACCGGGGTACCGAGCAACACGTGATTGTCAAAAATATATCCGATTCTTAAATCTCCAAAAATATTTTTTTACCTTCGGATAATTTCGAAGAGGGGAGCTTATAAATTGTTAGTTTTTGTTTTCCGAAGACATTTCGGGAATACAGCCGCAGCCGTTTCCTCTTTTAAACAGTTCGAAAGCCGATAAAAATCTAATTCCTATTTATATTTTCCAAATATTTAAATTTCCCAAATATTTATATTTGTGTATACTGTATATTGATGTGAAATTTCTCTTCAGAAATTATTCAAGTATAACCACATTTGGATAAAGATTTATTCTAGATCACGAGAGTCAACAAGACGAGGAATGACTGATAGATAACGTCGCAGATATTTAATTAAATGGCGCGCAATAAAATCTTGCTCAAAACTGGGCCAAACAGTCAGTTTGCTTTTCAGACACATCCAACAGGAACAGTTGTTCCCGGTAAAAAATAAATATTCCCCTAAATCAAGAAAGGAGATTACTTTGTTCGCCGAAAAATATATAAAGTAAGCCACCATAAACAATTTCGAGGAAACTCAGTCCGATCTGATCCACACGTAATAGCCGGGCCAATGTAAAAACGCCGAATAAGGGGGAGGAGCGCTGTCACCTTACCTATACAAAAGCATTTATAGAGCACGCGCTTGAAGTTCTTGAGACCCCCATCATCTCGCATATTGCCACTAAATATCACGTCAACGAAAGAAAATAAATATAATAGTATAGTTTTCTTAAAAAACATCTTGCCTTTAAGATGCCGGTGATTCTAAAAGAATTGCGTGCTTACCTCAGACTCGGTAGCTTTTGTATAACGAGGTTCCCGTTGGCATAATGGTTAGCCTGTTCACCTTCACTGCCTGTGATTTCGGGTTCAATTCCCGACCGAGAGCTCTAAATGTTTTCAGGAGAGATAAATTCTTACACATACAGGAATTCATATGCATACCTGTCGGAACGGAAGTAAAGTGGTACGTTGCGTTTCGTTAGTACGTTTTCAGGTGAACGTTGAAGATCCCTACCTAGGTCAGAAGCCTACTGTAGGGCAAATTATCAGGTCGCCCCAAAAAGGAGGAGGATCACATAAGAAAAGTATTATTTTGATTACGAAGTAGAATTATAGAAAAAAACATAGTAACAGTGATAAAAATAGGATAAATTCGTCCTTGACTGGTCGTAGACACCTCAAAGGCTTATTGCAGGTACACACACGCAGTAATGGTATCCAGTGAAGTTGGGCGCGAGATCACAATAGGATATCGGACGGCGTATACCGTAATGTCCGCACTCGGATAATGGGCCTACATGAGCGTGGTTCCTCGAATTTTCCAATCGCAAACTCACCCGACCCTTTCTCTAACCCGGGCGTAATTGTCTACCCCAATAAACATCAGCCATGCATAAAAATTCGAAGCCATGCGCAGGCTCTGTTTGCATAACATTATGCGAACCGCACGCCTGTCTGCATCCCTGTTTACGCCGGGCTACTACTACAGAGTACAAAACGCGGCACGGCTGCCAAATCCAAAGTCCACCAATTCCTTATAAACAACAACTGCAAACAGCTGGAAAAACATTTGCACAATTTTACGTGTCCCAAGCCGGATTTTACAGTTCTCCTCAAAATCTCAACACCTCAACTCCATAACAATTTAAATAACAGGGAATGAAAAATGGTTTGCCAGATATTGACGTACAATTATTGTCGTACAATATTGCCGTACAGTGAGTGAGGATCGGCAAATTTCTAAGTATCAAAGTTAAAAATTGGCTATTCAAAAATAATATTATTGTGATTACAGAGATGAGAAAACCGTTTGATGAATTGAAACCATAGCCACCTTTTCGATTTTTTTATCAAACAGCAAAAAAAAGGTAATGACCGTGTGAATTCAGTGGTGGATGGTAAATAGAAAAGATCAAAATTGAATCTATAAGGCATCTGGGATCATGGAGGGTATCAGGAAAAGATCAGGATTGAATCTGTAAGACATCTGGGAGGTAGTACTCTATCGGAAAAATCGGATCGAAAGATTTATTGAAAGGTTCACCAGTGGTGGGCAACGACTTAGGAGATGAAGCTACCATCTGGAAATTCCCGATCGTAATCACAGACCATGACTGGAGTTGCGGTGACAAAACATCTTCACATTAATATGCGAAAGTATGCGCACAAAAAGGCAAGACTCCCCTGTACAATTACGCGTCATACGACCCTCTCCCCCATCAAGCGACATGCCATCCACATAGCTCTGCATGATGTTAGGTCAAAACTCTTTTCTTGTCGCGCGTCATCTCTCGCTTTCTCCCCCCAGGCAAAATAGTCTTCCCTTTCCTCCATCTTCCCGTTCCCCTACCGGTAGCCCGTGACTGCGTCGCTTGTGAAAAGATCGAAGTCTGGAGGGAGTGTCAACAACGGGATAACGGTACTAGTGTGTAGTAGCAACTCGCCGGTGTTTGCTCCGCCTTTAATTAACTATAATGGGAGCGAAAGCAGTTTGCGGTTAAACGTTTGTAAGCCAAGCGAGGTGAAGGGAGGAAGGAGGGATAGATAGAGGAGAAACATTTTGTATTTTCATTCACAAACTATTAAATTTGTTTGGATAATTTTGAAAATTAATTTGCTACTAATGGAAAAAAAAATTCTAATCGCAAAGTGATTATGTTCCTGTTTTTGTTCCTTTTCAATTGATATAATTAAAACTCATAATGCTACAACCTGAAAAACTAGTGAATTGTAGGCCTTCCATTTAATTTTCTCCGACAAATGATTCA
>JAUJYS010005914.1:0-10700 GCA_033995665.1 Melogona broelemanni | reverse complement strand
TGATTAATTATGCTTATTAAGATATTTTTTGGTGTTAGGGCTCATGCTCGTGATCAATTATTATCTAAATTTTTCTTGAAAAGATTATTGTTGAGTTATTTTGCAACTCAAAATATGTGATCATTTTTTATTTAAAATTGTATTTGTTAGAGTTTGACTAATGATACGTTTCTTTGTATTGCTGTTCTACAACTTCCTTTGAGGATAATCTTTTGAGGAACAATATTTTTATCAACGGGATATTTTTGTTATCAAAACAAAAAGGTTGAATCAGCATTTCAAATTGACTTGCACTTGAGATGCCGGTTTGAATTTTTTCATAAAAAACAGTCGTCATGAGTTATTTGATATCGTGACGCGTCTCATATTTTCACACTATAATCATTGTTTAGTCAGCCTCTGGAGAGAAAGAAAAGAAAGAAGAAAAAAAATGGCAGAAAGTAAATGTGCGGTGGCGAGGAAGATCTGCCCCAGCGACCAAGAACGAAGAGAAGAGAACGTCCTTGGTTTCAATGTCATTCTTGTCAGGGTCTACAGGCTGTTGCACGCACATAAGCAATCGACGAATGCTGCTTTTGACGGACTGCTGTTTTGCATTGCCAAGTCAACAAGTTTGAACTTTTTATGACCAGTCAGTCCTATATGGCTCCATACCATGCATGCTGATCGCTACGTCAGCGTAAAAGTGTTCATGCAAAGCAATTGAAATGTGCAGGTACAGAGTGGACCAAAAGTCAAGTGTTTTCAAGTTTTCCTGCTAATCAACAACTCAGTTTATTATTTTTCGTTTCATTAATTTTGACAGGGTCAACAAGGTAGAACCAAGTATCGAATACAAACTTTGAGTAGATGTTCCGATAATTAAAGGACACCATGCAGGTATTCTCCCAGAAATCAGCTTTAATCACAACAATGTAAATAAATAAAAATTAAAGTTAGTTGACTTATTTTAATTATTAGAGTAAACTGGTGGTCTTGCAGGTAGACTTACGTGGAGAAATAATCTGTTTAGACCCGCTCACCCATGCACCTCAATTCCTGGATTTCCAGCATCGGACTCTAACCAATTAACCTCGTTGTCCGCGGATGACCGGTCCGATGACGCGTCGGTCAGAGAGAACGGAGTGGTGGAGCCGACAAAGCCAGGCCGCCGGAAGATTACCTTTCAGCGATGGTCCGAAGATATCTTTCGCGCGCGCCGATGCATGGGCGGCGGGGTAACATGAGCCGCGTGGACGCCGGGTGGCCCAAACATGTGTTTATGGTGGCACGAAAAATTACGAGGTGGACAATCAGTCGTGCATGCTTACAACCGAATCCTAGGTGTGGTCTAACAAATGAGGGTCAGGTAGAATTTGTGTTTGCCGCACACCTTTCCATCTCCCCCATAGCAAATCAATCGTTCTAACCGCTCACGTATTCAGTATATCACGTTACGATGTTCCAAACGATGTTTTAGAAGACGGAACAAAGCTTGCGCAAAGCGTTACCTGAACAATTTTTTTTTTATATTACAACACGCCCGCATAATTTTTAACGGCAAATGCTTCGTGTGATGTTGAAATTTGAACATAATAATGTTCTTAGGAGGTTCTTAACATTTCTAGAATTGTTGAAATTCGCTATACAAGGAATGGAATAAAGCTTGTTTTCATGATTGAGACACAAGGGTGCAGGGTGCAGTAATCATGTAGTGCACTAGGCACTTCGATGATTTAAAAAAAAAATAATAATAAATAAAAATGATTGATGGCGATATAATTAATTGCTCGTATAAAGCTCCTGGCTAAATGACTTCTTTAGTTGAGGTATGTAGCTCCAAGTGATTAAAAACAAAATTAAATAAATAAGCACAAAACCCATCCACAATATCGCAAAATTACATTTTTCTCGTGTGACCAATTTTTTGAACATAAAGTGATACTTTCCCTGTTTTTCCTTACACCCCCTTACCCCTTTTTTAAGTTCTCCGTCATAGGCCACCAAAGGGGCTGCTTGCTGGTATATATTTTTAATTGACCTTTGACATTAATATGTCATCTAACAATTTTCGTTTTATTTCTTCTGTTAGGAAAATATTTACAAGAAACACAAATATCGATTATTTTTAAATATTCTACTTGCATTTTAAAAACTAAACGTTTAAAATTAAGTTGACAGTTTAGTTAAGTTGATGGATAGCCCTGCTCAGTGGTTCCAACTTATCTTGTTTAATAAAAAAAAATTCCACCACAATGCACGCAACCACAAGTCTTCAATACAAACTTCTTGACTGCCTCGATTCGTAAATTGTATGCAGCAGCATGCCATCATTTAATTATAGGCTCCCAGATGTTTTATTCTTTGCCTAACATCCATATGTTTATCGCAGATATATAGGGTACGTGTACCATACCGGTTTCACACTTGCACACACACTACAATTTCCTAGTCATCCACTGGTTTATTGGTTTCAATATGCTTACATGGTACGCCACGTACGAGCAGATGCCAGATCGGAGGAGACACGACGACTACACTATCAAATTGGTCGTGGCTGGTTTAAGCAGCGGACACCAAGTGTCCACCATAATGGTACGCAGCGCTTGTTGAGTAAAAAAATAGTCGTTTACAAATTGCTGTGCCTCTATCGGCTTCCAGGATCACTTCGCTTCTCCACCGTTGGCGCAATAAATTTAATTAGTCAATAGTTTAATTACAGATGGGTTATTCTCACTAGTGCTTGATTTCCCCTTGGCCAGGTACGGCTGTCCACCTTTTTTTCGCGATACCGCATCAAATATCCTCCTGTGTCCCAACTTCGTAACTTGGAAGGAATTTAGCATGTATATATGTATATTTAGCATTTACAGCTTGTTTGAAAATGCCAAATTGAATAATTCGATTGTGATTTTGTAATGTCAAAGACTACTCAAAGCTATTGCTTTCCTTGGAGATGCGGTGGACTGAGCACGATTACGCGACAGGCTGTCACTATTTCCTAGGTAATTCCCAGGTGCTCACATACGTTTGCGTGCACATATGCACATGACTCAGGGTCTAAGGCCGATAAAGCAGCCTATGCCACGGCATGTTAATCGCAGCTCTAACTTTCAAGGAAGCAAATATTTGTGACAGGTGAGTGATATACTAATGTATTTAGGCAGTGTATGCATTTTGAAATAAAAATATCATCCTCATTGATAATTATTATTGGGGAAGTTTGACTTGGAGAAATACACATTGATTATTGATATTTATTTGACAGCATCGCAAAATATATTCGATCTACAAAACAACATAATTTGTCTCCGGCATAATGAGATTTATGTCTTGGGAATGTATTTTTCTAATTTAGACATCGACTTTAATAACACTTTTTTTGTTGCTTTCTTTGGAGAGCAGCTGCATATTTTCATCAGTACAAATAAAACAGTTTGTTTAACGAAAATTTTTATTTTTAACCCTCTCATGAATTTTTTGCTCCAATTTTTCTCTAAGGAAATATTTGGAGAGCGTAAATTATATAAATTAAAAGATTGCAGGTATACCTGCACATTCTATGAAGCTAGTCTTTACGATGTGAATTCAAGAGAACCTTCCGCGTTCCTACGAACTAGATGTAATTTTGCATGTTTGCATGCAGGTAATTTTGTAACTTTATATAGGAGAATGTTTAGTTTTCTTTTACATTTTCCCCCATGTGTCAGACTTCGCAAACTATGACTGTACGGATGAAATTAAGTATTTGTAAACGCTCTTTATCATTTACATCAAGGACAAAAATATGAAATCCGTTAAATATTTCAGAAGCATCAAATAAATTAAAAACACCAAGTCTATAAACAATTAAAGTAGACGGGGTTTTGCTGCATTTTAGACCAATACCTGTATTGACAAATTGTATTCATAAATTGCATTCATTGACTAATTATAAACAGATAAAAATACTTACTACAAATAAAATCATTTTCTTAATAAAAAAAAAACTATGGGAAATGAAATGGAAAATATTACACTTTGACGACTAAATTATTTTTATTTAATTATTTTGCAAACGTAATTCTTAATTTATCAATTAAATAGACAATTGTGTCATTTCGGTCTGCGAGATTGTCAACATGTATTGTGCGATGATGTATAATGTACAATGTATAATCCTTCATTGGGCTTGACCCATTATTTTCAATCGAATCCACCTCGTGTCCAGGTAAAGGAGGCATGCGAGAACATGACGTGGCCACTCACGATGAGCGTTGGAAGTGTCCGCCACACGGAGCCGCCACGTGTGAGCCGCTACAACTTGCCGACATGACACCCAGTGCGTCGAGGCGGCATAATGACCTGCGCGAGGTTGTAAAATGTAATGTATGATGATGTTTACACGCTCGGCCAGTCATACTGTAAGAGAGAGCACACGGAGGGTAAATAAAATCTCCTCTTTTTTACTACTAGATAAACACGAGATTTGTTACCGATAGCCAAGTCTCCTGCAGCGAGAACAAAACCGGCAATTTGTCCATTGAAAAAGACCACTTTTACACTTTTAGACCAACAAGCCTTTTTTTAACGACTCAGAACGAAGACACAGAAAAAAACAAATGAGCCGCTCGCATACCTCCGGAATATTCAAACCGATGGTGTTTGAATTTAGGTCATTGTCAGAATAATTAATTTGTGCATGAAATTGCGCACGCTAAAATTTACGATATCGTTTCTTTACACGCTATAAGTTCTTGTAGTTAAATTAACTACTTGAGCGAAGTACTCTCGATGCGACCGTGAGTTTGACACTTGCACAAGTGCACTAGTGTTTGTTGATATATTTGTATGTTGTAACGTTCTTCTTTTGAATTTCATAGCATATCACTATTTCAATAATAACAAGCAATATTGAACACATTTTTAATTGAACCAGAGAGCATTTTTATATGGTGATATGCAAAATTAAATTGTAAATTGCTGAAAAAAAAGGTTCCTATTTTTTTTCTTTCCTGGATGCTTGCTAATTTTTAGTTTTCAAATTTAATTTCTCGAAGCGAAACCCAAATTTAAAAACATTTTCGAAAAAACAATCAGGAAGATTATCCTAGAAAAAAATCTTGAGGATCTTAAAACAAATAGACTAATGAATTTGCTTTGATGATTCAATGCGAGCCCATCTGTGGTTCATCCAAGTTCGACTAAAAGCCACACAGCAAGGCAAAAAAAGGAACACCGACGGTGCTGACACCTGTGATTTGGTTCGGAAACAGCGAAGAGCATTTATAGCATGGCAAAAGCGAGGCAGTAATCATTCGACGACAGACTCGTTGAGGAGCGAAGAAAGGTGGCGCCAGTGCGCGTCGGAAAGTCTCAAAAGCGATGAAGGTGGTCCCGCGTGTCACGCCGATGATCTATTTGGCGGCACGCCACTCTGCGGCGGTGCTGTGAAGTCGGCATCGGGGGTGCCTTCACACACACATACACATACACTGCACTCAGGCACTAAGTATACACTCCAAAACTATACACCGTAAAAACTGAGTTATGTCACTATGTAATTAAGTCGGAACCCAACCCACGAGTATAAGCTGAGCATATTCCTGAGACCTTCTGATCACTCAAAACTTAGATTCATATCTGGTAAAAATGTGCCCCTCCCATACTGCCATATCAATACGATGAATACAGAATATTTTGTAGTGATATTCACCACAGTTATCAATAAAAAAAACTTTACGAACTAGATATTGCAATACATTTTTTTAAATGTGTACAACGCCGATTTGACTTAGATTCGAAATACAAATCTGCCGCAGAAAGTACCTCACGTTATTTGGGATTTCATCGAATTAAACAGCCTCCAACGAACCGAACTAATTTAAAGCAGTTAGATTCATTATATCCTTTCAAACTTTGCTTTCAGGATAATGTGTTCTTTAGCATCCCATCACTGTTGAGTTATACAGTACCTCCGATTCCTGGTTCAGGGTTTTCCAAGGTACTGGTGAAAATGTGCCCTTCTATAAATGTTCTTTCAAGTGATTAGACGGGAACCTAATATCCTGTAGTGTTATTCTCTGTGGTGAATAAAAAAAAATAAAAATAGATGTTTGCTTAGTTTGTAATTTATTATGTTCAATTACATAAAAGTTAAAGCCTATTAACAAGAAAAAATCTGAAGTTTCAGGTTCCTCTTGAAAGGAACTAGGAGCGGTCAGGTTCCTTATAAATTCTGTAAGAATGGTACGGGATCCTTTTGAATAGGAGCGAACCAACGGTAGTTAAACGTTTATGCGCCGCGCTTTTAATTTTAATTGCAATGCCTGTGTGATCTGATCTTAAGAGGATTCGGTTGCCGGTAGGGCACACTCAGGTTAAAACTGAAGACCAACCCCGTACGCTTGCTCGCGAAAGGGCGGGAGGGTCAGCTAAAGAAAGGTAGGAAAATATTAGTCTCGTCGGCTTCGCTGAGCACTCATTAGTAAGGAACGTGAAAAATGACGATGTCGGTTGTTCGAGCTACTTCCCTCTTTCACCTATATCTACGTTGTGCGAAAGATGAGCGTTACGGGAGTTTTTTGTAGGATTTGTTGTCTTGGGGAGAACTAAAGTGTGAAGCATGTGTTACAATTTGAGATTTGTTGATCATATTGGTCAATGAACTATCGAGATTACTGGTGAGGAAGCAATGTGTTAAATTGTTTTTAACAGATGTTTCATAAAGTCTTGCGATTTAATTGACAATGAAATTTTTGATTATTTTTCTTCATAGAAACAAATATCTTATTTTACGAGTAATCCAATATCATACCTAATTTTATAATTTAATTAAGGCTTTTGAATTTAATTTGTTAGTTGAACATCCATCAATTCGTATTCTTGCATTTTATGTGTGTTATAAAATCATCTACTGAGTTTTTAACTGAATGTCTTTTAAAATTGAAAATTACTAGTAAAGTTAAAACCACGTTGCCCAAATCAGCAATCAGCTATTTCGTTCAATTTAACCTTCGGTCGATTAAACTAACGGTCGAACTGTCCACGCCTTGTTCATTCCATGGCCAGCTAAATCCAACTCAACCTTTGATTGTTCCGTACCGGTGGCGCCACCTGACCGTGAACACGCTTCACTTCCCGAATCAACACTTTTATTTGGCCTACTTAACTTTCTCCTCGGGGTAAAAAACAAACAAATTTCGGGCCTGACCGAAACTCTTTCTTTCAAACAAATTTCTCCCGTGAATAGACCACCTGTAGAGGCGCATCAAAAGTCTTCTGGCATCAGCCACGCCATAGTCTTTCAGTACCGGTCAACCGTACAAAAGAAAAGCCTTGAACTTCGGCCGTCCCTTCAACGACCTAAAAAAAAAATGACCAACAGGTCCTCGACAGGGCAGGTAAACCCGCAACCTTCAATGGTACTCTCCCTCTCTTTCTGGGGTCATATAGGCGTCCGTCGGCAGGGTTCGAGCACGGACACTTTTATGGCCGGCCATCCATTTGTCTTGCATTGTACCGTCTTCGGACACGCTGACCACTGGCCACCCTTTCTTCCATTTTTTTCTTGACAATATCACCTATACTATTCCATGTCTTGAAGTGTATATTTGTCCTCCAAAGTGCCCTCCAAGTAAGAAAACGTCTCCTAAGAAAATAATGTAGCGAGGAATCAACTCTGTAGCGAGGAATAAACTAAAAAAATATTTAATGAGGATCTATTTTAATTTTTGAGTGCCTTCTATATACTGATGAATAGCATTTCTTAACTCGAATGAACTGACAAAATTGTATTTACCCTAAGAAATTATATATCCCTAGTTACCCAAAAAGGTGTTAGCCAAGCAAGAAAATATTTCCTCTTAAGAAAAAAAATATGAATAGAAAGAAATTAATTTAAAAGCAAGCTATTTTAATTTTCAGACTGATTTCTACTACCTAAAGAATAGCGTTGTTTATGTCAGATGATGTGAAAATACTGTGTTACTCTAAGAAATGCTATAGTTTTTGTTGTTTGGATGAAATAGAACATATTTACGCTTCTTGACCGAGATCCACGGCAACACTTGTTTTTCCACGGTGACCAAGACTTGACATAAAACTGGAAGGCGTGAGGGGGGTCGGAGTAAATTTATAGGTGAGTGGGGCAGGAGTCCCAAATGAGAAACTGTCTCAGCATAGTCAATAAGAGGCGCACATCCGTTAAAAACGTAAAAACCAATTTGCTATTTCTCTCGGGTTTCTTTTTCGTCGTAAAGTCAACTCTCCCTTTGTCGTGCCACCGAGAAAAAAGGGTCTGACACAAGAAAACACGCCTAATGTCTTTTTGGCAGCGCTAAAAAGTGGAAATCACCGGTACCGCCGATATTATACCCGCATCATTTCTAGAGAGCACTAACATCCACCACCCCAATCCCCCCCCACGTCTGACCCCTTACCTCAGTTACCTGTACCCCCGTCGTTTTGTGTTATAGCGCCGGGGTTCCGTGAAATTTAAGATCACATCTGAAGGAATAAACCCCTCAATGTCGGTCATCCAGCACCAAAGAAAACGTCTACATTGGCATTGTCGGTATTGTGTTCTTCTAGTTTACTGGCACTTACAACTCTATGGACACCTAGAATGAGTGTCCCCCGCGCTGAATAGATGTGAGGACACGCCGTATTGTGCGTCACACAAAAATGTCCGTGCCCCTCCCACCCCCCCTCTCGTTTATCTTTCTCCACGAATTTGTCACGTCTTCCATCCAGTTGCCACAATAGATTTTTTTTTTGCCAGCTCGAAAATAACAGACCTTGACATTCAAAATGCGAATAGGTATCGAGTTCGAACGGCTTTCTCTCTCCGAACCACCTAGCGGTGAACAGTATTGGGTAGTAACGGCAAAAGAACGTCTCGTTTCTAGGAATTCGTTCCTTTTCTGTGGAACGTCAAAACGTTCTCGTTCCTATTTCTAGAAGGAACGTTGGAACGTTCTCGAAGAACGTCCTAGGACAAAAGGTACAGAATCCTTTGCAGTAATATTTACTCAGTGAGAGGATTCCCCCCCCCCCCCACACACACACAAAGAAAGGATGTTGGATAGGATCATGTGAGTTTCGTCGAATGATGTTTCGTCGAATGTTGTTTCGTCGAATGATGTTTCGTCGAAGACGTTTCGTCGAACGGATGTTTCGTCGAAAAGTAATTATATGTGAGACATGATTACAAAAAAAAATTTAGAAATATTTTCGACTATATCACGTGTGACTGAAATGTAGCGAGACTGGCTTGCCTTAAAAAAATATATAACATGAAGTGACAAATCACGTGAGACTGAGATGATCCGTTCGACGAAACGTCTTCGACGAAACATCATTCGACGAAACGTCTTCGACGAAACGCACGGCTCAGGTTCCATTAGATGCAAACGAAAATCGCGACACAATTAAGACTTAAAAAGCTTAGACCTTTAAAAATTCACAAGGAATTAATTAGTCGGGAAATATGGTGAAAGTTGCTTGTCATCAAATTGGTTTGAAAACGAGGGTAAAAAAAATGAATGACTGCCGCACCATACTCACTTTTTGCCTATTTTAAAATCGAAGAAACGTGGAACGTCCTCTATCCTTTCCTTTTATGGAGGGACGAGAAACATTTTCCGTCCTTTATTTTCGGAGGGACGAGGAACGTGTTCATTTCAAATGGAACGTACCCAACACGGGCAATGAACAATGGCGACCTATTTATTTTTTTTAAATATATATTGCCCTGACTTTGCTTTGAAAGAAACCAGAGACAGACCGTTTCCCTTTCTCTTTGGTCGGGAAAAATCCTTCATATACAATAAACCAGAGAAATCAGTTAATACATTTATTCATACTGTATCAACATTAATAATTACATGCTATACGTATACATGTACACAGTGTATCCACACGGTATACGGCAAAACCATACAAAAAATACAAAACAAAAAAATTAAATCGCATCACGATACGATAATTCGGCTATAATTTCATGTTTACACCTTCAATTCAATTTTATTGTATGCATGAAAGTCGCTATTTGCATAATTAAGCGCGTGTTCCTTTATGGACACTAGCGAGATGCCTGTCATTAGCATTATTACAACATCTAAGCACGGTAATATAAGAACTATGCGAGAGGTATTTTTTAGCCGTATCAGTGGAGCCTTAACGTGCAGTATAGCAATTTGATGAAAAGATTAAAATAATTACGCGTTCTAAATAACACGAGCGCGGTTCTACGAGTAACAATAAAGTTTCGTTTAACAACGCGCGACAATAATTATTGTGGTTAACTTTTATCGCAACTGCAATTTTGTATACACCGGAGGCATATGACTAATCAATTATGGGATCAGTTTGAGCAACATCCCGCTGTGTGGTCCGCACTGCTATAAATTGTTTTATTAGCTATATTCAAATTGATTGAAAAAGAAACGATTAGCCAAACAAAGTGAATATGAGACGTCAATAATTTGGCCTTACAATTATACTCAATGAAAACAGTTGGAGCAAGTTAATACAACCTTAGAATTTTTTTCCACCCAAATCAAACAACTTTGCAAAGAAATTAAATAAAAGACTAGCTTTAATCCCGGCTTCGCCCGGTTGTGTATTGCGCCATGCGTACCTTCTGCCTTTTGTTGAATTATTTTTGACACACGTTAATATGTTTGCAGACAAAGTTTTTTTTTTTAAATAACTTAGTTTAATTTGTGGATGCTGTTACA
>JAUJYS010005913.1:0-10700 GCA_033995665.1 Melogona broelemanni | reverse complement strand
TCCCTGCCCCTCACATATCTCCATAGAGACACGAGGGTGCAGTAATCCTGTAGTGCACTAGGCGCTACGGTGATTTATACAAATAAAAAAACAGCGGACAGCTGGCGCCGGGAATCGAACCCAGGACAGTCACACCACAGTCTGTAGTTGAAATACCGACTGGACTACGGACGAGTCTTACAAATCGTTTCACGACATTTCAGAAATTTATACCGAACATTTCTTTAAATAAAGCATGTAATGTGCCGGTGGTCTTTCGGCACCAAAACATTTCAAACACGCCCTGAAATTGTTTTGGGAAATTACGTGAGTATTTTTAGCATACGACAATCCGGTTTCATGCCACAAACCACGTTGATCCCTCAAAACTGCCAAGTCAATAACGTCGTTTAGATGCGACACTCAAAACCACGGCAACCTGTTCAGATGACCCTAAACGTAGACGGCAATAACCTCAAAGGTTGGCCCCGCTATTGAGATGAGGGGGGGGGGCAAAGTACGTAACCCCGGTCACTATCTTATGAACCTTGCACGAGCTGCTGATGAAAATAAAAATTCCTAGCCAATGTCTACAAGACTTGCATAGAGAGGCCCGTAAACAGTAATATTTGTTCATAGCTCAATCCCACTTCACACATCCCCCTCTTATTTGAATAACTGTTTGATTGTATTACCTATATTAGTAAGTTATTTATCCAGAACAAGGAGGAAAAAATAGCCACTAAAAATATGTCCGAGGGAGGGAAATCACACTATAGTTTAATTTGGACTAAATTTCTCATTCGCAAACCATTCAGTTTCTCCAATTTTCCCTGAAAAATAAATTATCTTAATACTACATTTTTACATAAAAATAATTCTCTGCAAAACCTCAAAGAACGAAATAAGGGTGCCGGCCTAGGCTCCGAATTTTACGGTACTTCTTGAATGCCCAATTCAATTCATAGAACTAAATTTAATTTCAAAACCAAGTCTCCCGTTTAACAACAACGATCGCATTATAATTATTATATTTTATTTTTCTACCAAGAATATTATTTCTTTGAGCCCGCATATTTCTTGAGATCCCTACTAAGGGGGAGGGGAAACTGCTTGGGACACTCATTCACTGAACCAACAATCAACTTTAATAATTGGATAAACGCACCCCGACACCCAACGGGCGACAGAGTGCCGATATTCCGTACCGGAAGTAGAGCGCCCCCGGGTGGCAAAACAATGGCGGTCCATCATCGTTAATGGAGGTCCCGGGCGCCGCGCCACTGCGGAAAAGACGCCGCAAAAAACAAACTCGATTGCGGTGACGACGACGGCGTCGTTGTCTACGACGGTGCCGCCGCCGCCGCTATTAACCGACCCCGACCGCCACCCCCCTCCCACCGCCAACAAAAACGCAGATTGGAGGCGCCCGGGCAATGCTCGATCGCGCTCGTCAATTTTCGTCCGGCCTCCCGGGTCGCATTTCCGGCGCGACACAACCCAAATTGCTTCACTCAAGTCTCCCGTTCCTAGAGTGCATTGAAGCGAGGTTGAGGACAACACCACGCCTGAAGGAAATTGGGATGAGCGACCGTTATTGCTTCTCAATTTTTCAAAATTTCTTATAGAATTTTTTGTAGAACTACCGTCTTGCTCGACACTTCTATGAGGGAGTGGCAATTTGGAGAAATTGGCTGTGTGGTTGCAATATTTTCAATTCAGCGAGGGGGGGAGTGGGGATGAGACTCATAGTGCGGTGGTCTCCGGTTCGATTCCCGGTACGGGCTCACGTTTATTCGTACCCGGAGTACTGGTCAAAATATGCCCCTCAGACGTTAGTTACCTAAACAAAAGGAGGGAATCTACCATGACATTTAAGATTCCAGCAACAACAGGAATATTAAACTGAGTGAATATAAAACTTGTTACAGATTTTACTTAAAATCATACAGTGAGATTTGTATAATATTAGAAACACGCTGGACCGTAAGTAAATATATCCAAATATATTTGAGAAACTGGTAGAAGTGAAGATGCCAAAACATATTGATTTAATAATTTTAGTTCCCTTGCAACCTCAGTTGAACTCGCGAATGAAAGTAACACGTCAGAAAATTAAAGAGGTCTTTTAACGCTTGGACGTAAAATTCATTCGAGCCTAGACTCGACAGTCGACTGTGTCATTTTACAGATTATCGTCCATTCAAAAAACCGAATACAACAAGCATTGTGTACAAAGTCTGTTATAAAAGGCGCAATGGCCTCGCATTCACCCGCCCACTCCTCTTCGTCTACACGCCCACTCTCAACCCGCCTCCGCTCCTCCTCCGATAAAGACAAACCTCGGGGATTGTGTCTGCTCGCCCAGCAGGACATCTCTTCGCCATCCCTTATTCCTACATCTCTCCCTACCCCCTCCGCCTCCATTATGTCTTTTCGTTTTCGTGACAACCAGTATGCTAAAATTCCTTAATATCCGTTTTGTATCCGACTGAAAACACAATTGTTGCTCTGAAAGAAACCGCGATTGAAATTCGCGATTAACAAAACGAGGAACATTAAACTACGAACGGGTTTGAATTTTCCGCGGAGGGGGGTTTAATTTTGAGCTAGCGCCATGAGTGATTTCATAAAACAAAGACTTTGGATCCAGGGCTATGTATGCGGAGAAACGTAGATGACAAAAAACACATGAGATAATTTTCTGGATCTAGGCGAGAAAACGACGAACGAGATTGCATGTTTGCGCAAAATGTTAAATTCGCGTTGTAGTTGTTAAAAACGCGATAGTTACATGTCATCATAGGTTCTAAAAACCAGACCTATGAAGCACGGTTAGTTGTCGCCATATAATCGTCTACATCTCTACGACATAACCTTGTATCAATATTTTAACACATTCAGAGTAATATTTAAATCTGCTTGAATTACGGCAAATTCTCCTTAAAAATAGTTTGTTTTATATAGTTTGGAGTTCCTTAATCAGGGAAAGAACACATCAAATCTACCATACGACTTTCTTATAAAGTTCAAATTATAGGTGCCGTGTGATATCGTGTTCGCCGACTATGCCCGTGATCGCTGGTTCAATTCCCGATCGAGACCTCCGGAATTTTTCAGCCGAGAGAAATTCGTACGAGCGTCTTTCTTCAGAATGTCTGTACGATGTCACGTACACATTAAAAATTCCAACGTAGGTCAGAAGCTAGGTCAAATTGGTCGCTTTTAAGACGAAGACGTTGGTGGTCTCCCTTAACAGATTCGAATGACAATGAATTTCGCATCTGAAATCCGAATATCCACGCACCACTCAATTAGCATCTGCCCATCCCCAAGTTTGTGCCAAAATTCCAAATTCCTCCACAAATGAACTTCGTTAAAGCCGGGGAGAAGCGCATCGCGTCGGCATTTCCTAAGCCACCCACAACCCCAACCAATAACCTCGTACGACGTTGGGCATGAAAAGGAGAGAGAATGCGCAGAGCACGGAACGAGATGACGACGGCTCGTGTCGGTTGCCATGACAACGCGTTTTAGTAAAGGGATGTATGCGTGTGTGTGGTGGTGGGTGGGTGGAGAGAGGGTGATAATGGGCACGTGCCGTGTTATCCGAGCGTAGAAGGAAACGAACGCAGCGAGGGGGAGGGGGAGATCCATCACCAACGGGCCCACACTTCTCTCTCACCCACGATTTAACACACACACAACGCTTTATTTTATTTTCTCCGTTCGTGGCGAGTCCCGTAAATGAATTCAGACTCGGAGGAAGGAAGTTGACGGAGATGTTCAAATTCACGGACATGTCCAATGTACGTTCCACACACATCAAGACTGTCGAGGGAGAATTTCGGCCAACTACAAGCATAGACCGATCCCATTATCAATTAGAAGAAAAAAAATATATATTCCAGTTCATTTCCTTTTTTGTGCCCCCTTAAGCTCTCCAGGACGCTTGAACAGCACTACCAGAGGGGCACATTTATACCGTAGAACTTCCAAGCCGGGAATCGAACCCGGTACAGTATTACCACAAATCAAGGGTCCACAGGTCACTTTGTGAATCGTTCCAAAGACAAGGGACATAAGACTGTAGAATTGATAATTTCAAAAAAATGGTGCCAATATATTGATATTTCGCTGTTGCCAGGACTTTTAAACCCGGGTATACGGGACGGACATCCTAACGGACATTTTATTATTTTATCTCCGGTGCAAAGCTCCTCCTGAAATATTTATTTATTTTTTAATTCACCGTAGCGACTAGTGCACTACAGAAATACTGCACCCTCGTGTCTCTTTGGAGATATGTGAGGGGCGGGGCAGGAAAGGGAAAGGAGATGCAGCTGGAATAGCCAGACTGCAGGATCAACCCAAAATTTAAATAATATGCAATTGCATGAATTTCCCTTTCTGTTTTTCAATGCGCCCGGAAAAGAAGAGATCGGCTGTCTATCTACCCTAGCACATTTCCATGTCTACGCCAAAATTCAACGAACAATGCATTTGACACACGACACAAGTGTCCACTTTCAAAACGACACTTTTGTTTGGAGGGGAACGGACGGCTGGCCGTGCTGCATTATTCAACGCGACGTGACGTCACACGACGCATCCGCCAGGCTCGGATGCTGGAGGGTAAAAAGGATACAGCACCGCCACGATCTCACGATCCAACACGACGAGCAAACAACCGATCTAAATCGATTACATTGTGGCGACCGACAACTGCACACGCGATCGTAATCCAATAGGAATCCGATTACATTTGATGAATCGGATTACATTCGAATCTGTCTGCCTAATCACAGTTTCCGATATGCCAGAAATTAGTCGCAGCTCGAGCAACCTGGGATTCCACGCTAGGCGGCTCTGTACTCGACAACCATTTCTTGAGCCCAAACTTCAACATTTGGGGCATGGGGGAAATATGTACATTGGAAAAACATAATACCGGTACGACATTGCAGCTTTGGGGAAACCATTACATGTATTTGAGCCAACAACTGCATGCAAATAAAATGACACTGAGCGAATACACAAAGCGAGGGAACCTGCTGAGGGGGAAACACCAAAAACCACAATTATAACAATAAGCAGCAGCAAAATATACATCAAAGCGGCATCAATTTCAATACCAAAGCAGGCAAATTTGCAGTCCTAATAATGGGGAACCGTAATTAAAACAAAATAACAAATTGATAATAACTTCCGATATGTTTTGTTGGCCGTTCTACTGCGTTGGATTCGACAGTTTCATTGGGCAACGACTTAAATATTAAGTAAATGGGAAATAGTGAGGGGTATCAATTCACGACAACATTCAGAGTGTTAAAAGAGAGATCGGGGAAATATTCTTTTCAACCGAATAAATACAACTTACGTCATTGCTCAAGACAGTCTTCAATTCACGCATAACACCTGCAAAACCTGCTCTGTTGTCTTTTCCGATTGTGGGTTCCCTGATAATCTTGGGAGGGTTTGGTGGAGAAAAAGAAAAGAAAAAACCGACATATTTCCTATTTAATCTTTAGTTTTTTTAGCGTTTCCCAAGGTGATTTTATTTTAAAGAGTGGTTATAAATGTCTCGATCGTTTTCTTAACGGAAAAGAGCGTTAGTCATAATAGAAGAAAAAGGGCTTGGAAGAAAAGATTGTCAGTTGTTACAGGGTGCGGCCCCATCAGCGCAGAAAAAAGCTGCCATTCGAGAAATAAATAACGAAATTGCAACATGCCAAGTTAAGTGTGCATGCAGCGAAGGTTGCATGCAGAGAGAGGCTGAACAGGAACGTGGTTTGACGACGAAAAAGTGATTGCGAAATTCTCAGAAAGGCATGCTCGGTTCGGCCTGAACAGGAAATACCAAACCGGAACATTACTTTTTTAATCTGGAAAGTCTGGCAGCTTTAGTCTCATTTCGTTTCATTCAATAAGCTTTCTAGACATTCAAAAACACTTCCTATTTGATTAAGTAGAAATTCGTAGCTCCACGGTCCAGTTTCAAAACACAGCAGGTCTGGGGAAGTCTTTTGAGCTTGTGCAACATTTCCGTCTCTAGTGATACAGGAGCGACTCGATAATTTTGCGTAGTTTAGGTTGAATACTTAGGTAGGGATATTTAACGTGCACCTTACATTGTACAGACGCTGGCCACATGGCTATACTTCCACCATTACGAAGGAAGGAGTGTGTAAGAATTGTTTTCTTGTCAAGAGAAATTCTCTATCTAGTTCAAAACGATAACCACTACGCAACACGGCATCTACATCGAAATAATTTTTTGTTTTGTCTTTATAAAAGCTTAAAAAATATGTTGCTCAATGTTAAGCAAAGCTGCCTTTGTCATTTTACACAGAAGCGAAAGTTTCATTTGACCACACATGACCTTTGTGCAACAGAAACATAAGCAGATTTGTTGCAGTCAAAAATAAACACGCACACACTTCCTGAATAGCTCCCAGGTGCAAATATGAAAATAAAGCGTCTTTCTTTCACACACACCGCTCTCATCATATGCCGCGCACCACAACCGCTTTCAGTACAATCCCCATGGCAATGACACCCATTCACACCACATATTCGTATAAATTTCAGACAAGAACGATCAAAAAACAAGTCTGGCTCGAAAACAAAAACAAAAAATGAGAAAGTGGAAAACGAAAAGATGTCGTGCTGGAAGTCTTCGCCCCCCCCCCCCTCCATTTTGTCAAGTTTCATGCGGAGGCGAATTCGATGCAAATATATAAAAATGTGGAAATCCATTAGGCATGTTTTTTATGCGTCAAATGCCTAAGACTGTTCATTTTTCTACAATGCGTTTTCAACGATAAAAAAGCATTGCCTCAAAAAATAACAACGCATGACATTAATTTACCTAGAATTGGTTTTGCGAAATGATTTTAGTGACACGAAAAGTTTGTCAACACGATTTTGCACTGTATACGAGGTGTGTCCGAGGGTACTGTTTTTTTTTGCGCGCGACTTGAGAACATTGTTAGCATATGTCGCATATGGCTGGAAAGATACGAATTTCAGCTCTATGTCTGTGTCGTTCTGAAGCGTTCACGTTAGTTGGTGGCAGCGCAGTCGAGGTTTGTTCAAGGTCTTGTCTCGCAACGACGTCGTAAAAAATATCGAATAACGTTACGTCAAGTTCAAAAAATTTCAAATTGAATCATTTCAATCATTAACTGAAGCGTATGGAGATTCTACTTTATCGAAATGCATGGTCGTGCATTGGCACAAACTGTTCAAAAACGGCCGAAACAATGTTGCAGATGAACCTGATCTTGGAAGGCCGGTCAGGCCAACAGGCAACAAATGATGCAATTGTGGAAGCTGCGCACGATTTGAATGAAAAATATCGTCGATTGTCTGCCAGGAAGATTGCAGCAGATACAGAATTTTATAAAAATGCAGTTCACAGAATCTTAACGGACATTTTTGAAATGCGAAAGATTTGTGCAAAGTTATGCGGTTCTGCTGGCCCGTGGGTCTGCGGGTTCTACGAGTCCACAAAGATATCGCTGATGGTTGGGTGCTTCTTGGTGGCACCCTGTACAGACTTCTTCCCCCAGATCAAATTGAAGTTACAGAAACATCATTTTGAAACAGTAGACAACATAAAAAAAAACTGCGACGTGGTCTCGTCGACCTTACACAAACCTCAACTGTGTTGGACCAACTAACCTGAACGTTTCCGGACCAACAGACATAGAGCCGACATCTGTAGCTTTCCAGCCATATGTGACATATGCTAACAATGTTCTCAAGTCGCGCGCAAAAAAATCAGTGTACTTACTTTTGGGAGCACCTCGTAATCTAGCAGTTACACCCATTTCTTATTTTTAATCACCGACTTACGTGTGAACGAAATATTAGTACAACCTAGCGATTCCGACGGCTTTACGTATTGCCGGGTTCATGGATATGAATTTTGCTCTCCCAATAATTCCGACGTCCGAACAAAAAGTTAAATTATCTTTTGCACAAGACGTAGAAGCTATCGTGTAATGAATGGTTCCTAAAAAGGAGGAAAGATTGATGTGTACATAAAAGCCATTGTAGTGTTGAAATTCCTTTTTGAAACACAAAAAAAATGTAAAACAATGATGGAAAGAGATAATTTTTTTTTTCACCTTCGACTATTTATTTGCTATATTTTTTTTCATTTTCAGAAAAACTAATGCATTCCGAAGGCCGTGACCTGCGCAGGGCATTGTTTTCCCTGAAACAAATCTTTCAGGTAAGCCATTTTACTACGTTCAACACGAGATATGCAAACGCATAATCCCAAATAGAAAAAGGTTAATCCCAGATACGGTGGGAGCTGTCACGCTTGTCACTCTTAGAAGTGGGCAGGAATAATGAATTGGATGACCGGGGGAAGGGGGAGGAAGTTGGCATTTCCATTTTTTCATTTCCTTAAATCTCTACCACTGGCGGGTTGAATAATTTTTCAAGGCGATTAGGTCGCACCCCCTAGTGTGAGACCACGGTGTTACTCAGGCTGAACAGACGGGGGTGTGGATAATGGGCCGTTCGAAAAATAAATTTAGCTCTTGATTGCCGTTAGTTATTACATCTTGAGTTGGTGTAACGGCGTGTCCGATTGGGGCACTGAATTCGTTTAGAATTGTATTACATCCATCCCCCCTCCTCCCTGTTTGTTAATAAGGAAGTGCCTTATTACAAACCAGCAACACAACATATCCAAAGACCAATGACCAAAACAGAGTTGCGCTATCCAAGTGCCAAACATAATAGGGAAAGTTCCTTTTGAAGAACTAGTGTCAAGTTTTTTATTACTATTCCTGCAGGGAATAGCACTACAGGATATTATTGTCCCCCTCGTGTCTCTATAGCAATATACGAGGCGCACATTCCAGTACCACAGGATCGAATGAACGAAAGCCTTCGCCGTGAATCGAACCCGGGACCACCCCCGCGTTCAGTAGAACCGCACATCCGCTCAGTTCCTCCAAAAACATAGGAACTAAGAGTTTGTTATTTCAGTTCCTTTTGAAATATAGGAGCTAGTTCGAGTAATTTCAGTTCCTCATGAAACATAGGAACTAGTTTCAGTTCGATTGCATAAAGACTAACACCAGAATGACACATAAGGAGCTTTGAGATGAGTCATCGAACTGGACCAATGGAAGAGCAGATTTATGATGTAATGAGTCGGAAGCGACAAAATAAAACAAACTAATTTTTTTTTAAATGCCTTGAAAAACAATCGATGGTAAGCATAAAGCTAAGACAAGACTACCGAAAGCTACGTCATCAAATCGAACCCAATAGAAGAACATATTCATTACGAATTAATTGAATTAAATAAAAAAATAATTGAATAAACAAAACAAAATTTGATTTTTTAAACAATGTCTTTAAAAAAAAACAGTTTGGGGTAAGCATAAAGCTAAGACAAGCTAAAGAAAGGTAGAAGAAGAAAGATAAAGCTAAGAAAGCTAATACAATATGACCAAAAGCTAAAAGCCAAACCCAAAAACTAGGCAATCATATCGGACTATCTTACTTTTGGAACTATCAGTCTTACTGACAATTTCACTAATTTTAATTTATTTTATACAATCAGTTGAAATTTCTATTAATAGGCTAAATAGCTAAGATGCTAGCCAGAAAGGTTGGAAACCGATGGCCACAGTTACCAATCCCAAAAGTAATATTTGATGTCAGCGCTGTCTGGCGGATAACCAAGAGAAGCTGGGTTGGAAGTGCGTTCTTGGCGTATTTGGCGTCGTTTATTTACTGTTATTATAACTGACGCGAGTCGCTCGGGCGAGCTAGAGAGAAAGTGCGCCGCCGCCCTCCTCTCCATTCACAAAGCGCGTGAGAAACGACATGAATTAAACGGGCAGCTGACATGTTGGCAGTCCAAGGTGACCAACCGTCAGCCATTTATTTACCTCGGCCATTATGTACGCTCGTTACGTTCGAACCGCCCGGCCTTTTTTGTTTTTGGATTTTTTTGTTTTTGGAAAGGAAAACCCACGCGCGTTCAGCGCTGTACGGAGTGTTCCTCAACATACAAGTAATGGAGAAATATTTTTAAAAAATATAATAATATATTCGGGACACAGAAAAAAAAGTTTCTAAATATTGATTCTCCTAGTGGTGGAAACTAGTGGTAACTGAACCCGAACGGTGAATTCCATAACATATTCCATTCAACTTCATTGTAGAAAAACAGAAAAATAGAAGATGAAGAAAAATAATTAATAATGGGATTCTTTGCCGATTCCACAACATGTCAATTTAATGGTGGGTTTTAGAAGAAATATTGACGAGTGGTTTAAACCCTCTAAAAATGTATATAAATTAATAACATTATACAAGTTGTAAGATGAGTTTATAACAAACGCTCGGTAAATTGAACAGTAATTCGAAAATGAGATATTATAGAATATTTTAGAATTCTTTTGATCTCCGTTCCTGCTCTTGGTGCAGAATTGTTTCGTGTAGCTTCACTTGCGGGCTACACTAGCGCAGAACGTCGTATTAAACTGTAGATATACAGGGTGGGCAAAAAAAAAAAGGCACCCAAAATGCATCTTAGCGAAAAGTTAACCGATTTTCTTAAAACTTGGCATGGGTGTTGATCAACTCCTTATTTTCAAATTTTTTGCGAAAAAAATCAACTGAAAAATTTTCTGTTCATAGGGGGCGCTGCATTACGCCGTCAACATTGACAACTCGTGCCG
>JAUJYS010005912.1:0-10701 GCA_033995665.1 Melogona broelemanni | reverse complement strand
AAATAATTCAACAAAAGACAGAAGGTACGCATGGCGCAATACACAACCGGGCGAAGCCGGGATTAAAGCTAGTAATATAATATAAATCATCACCTCAATTCTAAACGGTGTTTTGGCAGTTTACGAATGTCAGCTGAATGACTCTTACAATGATTCTAAAATCTCTAAATCAAAGGCGCACCGATTTCATAATTTGAATTAGGCGAAAGTTGTCAACTTCCGCTATCAATTTTCGTTACCAACAAGTTTTTTGGTTTGCCTCCCATTTAAGCAATTTTATAGACAGACGTATTCACGTAAAACAAAAATGGTTGGCGGCATATTCTTTAGTCGTTTTCCCTAGTCTTTGGCTTTTCAGCTTGTAACGACTGACTGACTGCCTGACTGGACAAACATCGCAAACAGAATAAAGAGAAATAAAATGCGAGGCGGTGCAAAATGCCACATAAAAAAATAATAGGATCCGAACGGTCATGGGGTGTGTGTGTGGACCGACTGACTTTTTTTCTATATCTCACTGGCAGGCGCGGCCGGATTCTCAATCGGACCGACTTATTGTTTCACCCGGGTTAGCTTGGGTAGGTGAAGGCCCGCTTGGTGAGGTGGTGGGTGTGGGTGGCAATAAAGTGGGATGTGGATGGCAATAAAGTGGGATGTGGGGGGCGATCGTGCTTCCTCCAACCTTTACGAGTCCACGCGCGTGCACAACTCGTCCCATTTCGGAAACATAATATCGACAAAGTTGGTAAAAATAATATCACATTTTTTCGAATCCAAATGGGTTGCTAGGAGCTAGACTGAGGAAGAAGACCGAGCTCAATATACAATGTGTACAAGAAAAAAGGGACAAACGAAAAAGGTAAATTAAAATTGGATAACATTCATAAAATTGAGCAAAAATCAGCCAAGACGTTGACAAGACCTTCCATTTTGAATTACTATCGTGTACACGTGCGATTGTGTGACGCTATTATTTTAACATGCCCTTCCAAAAAGGGGAGCAGTGAAGAGGAGCGCGTACCGCAATATTTTCGAAGCATTTATTGGCAAAATAAATTGATTGTTGAATTTTTCACCCCTTTGAATGCCTTGCTATTAAAAGGAAGGCCTTTCTAATATCTCGGATAAATTTTGTTCAATTTGATAAACGTTATCCAATTTTGATTTGTAAATTTGAATCAACTCTCTTTTTTATTGTACATACTGTGCATGTATATTATTCTGTAGCAAAGACGTGGCAGGGGGAGGAAAGATGTGCCACCCCCTTTGTCTCCGAACACACACGGGAAGTGGGTGATGAGGTGGTGGGTGGGTGCGTTGTTTCTTGCGGTTCGCTCGAGGGAGACAAGCAGAATGAGTGAGAGAGAGAAGGATCCAGTGGCAGTGAACGTCTTAGATGGAATTCCAAAGAGAAAGTGTGTTCGCGCGCGCTCTCGCTCGCCGACGCTAAAAAGGAAGACAGAAGAAGAAAGAAAGGCAAAAAAAAACTATGGCAACGGACAAAGAAAGAAATTACGTTGACGATGCTGCTCGGCAACAGAAACGACGACGCGCAAATAAAATTCGCAAATAACAGAAATAGTCGTGAAATTATATTTTCATAGAGTCGCTCGCGTCTCCGTTTCGGCGTAGGGTGGGTGGGATGGAGAAGAGGAGGTAGAGGGGTGATGGGGAGAGCCACGCGCGTCTGCCACAATTGATAACCATTCCGCCGCCGAGCAAAAAAGCGAATGATGAAGTCAAGTTTAGAATAGAAACTTGAATCACAATAGAAGCGCTTAATGTACTGGGCTGCCAGTGAAGCCAGCCATCAACACAGATTAAATAGAGATCCAGTTTTTCCAGTCGTAAACACACTCACCAGTGAAGTAGTGAATGACACATCGAACTACTAGACCTGTGATTGCGGGTTCAATTCCCGAAAGACACCTCAGAACCATATTACTTGCGAAAGAAATTCTTGCGCCCGCCTTCTTTTCGGTACACGCCTCGCTAATTCGGTACACGTCTCGCACATCTCCATAGAGATATGAGGGTGCAGTAATCCTGTAGTGCATTAAGCGCTACAGTGATATAAAATAAAAAAAAATAAAAAATTGCCTCGATAGAAAATTTATGAAGTGGCACATTTTTACCAGTACCCCAGGATATCGAATAAGGATATAGAGAGCCTGCGCCGGGAATCAAACCTGTGACCGTCCGCACTGCAGTCAGTTGGAATACCGACTGGGCTAGACGGGTAGTACAAACTTCTTCTTACGGAATGGAAGAAAATATTTAGGACCCGTGTGGAAGAAAAGAATGGAAGGAATAAAAGATGGCGAATGGAAGAAAATATCTAGATCAGGCACACGCTAAACATCCATACCTAGGTACCAAGCTTAGACTAGGCAAAACCACCAGTTTGTCCCCTGGGGGAAAGCTTGGAGGCTAAAAAACGTTAGAATGTCCTGAACAAGCTCAAAAATATCCTTCACTTATTTATACATCAACTTACATTTAGAGATATCTTGCATGGCTTTCCATTTAGTGATATCTTGTTTGGTGACTTTAATACATCACCAAAGATGCGCACTGTCACGCCACCAGGCGGGGATTTAGAAAACTGCAAACTGATCCCCTGGTAAGCGCTTCACTTGTCCCTCTATTTGGCCTAGCAGCAGCATCAGTAGCAGCGATTCAAAACATCCGTACAACACTTTTTTTTGTTTAACGAAAATAAAAGAAAACCACCGGCGGCTACAAAGATTCATGGCTCGAGCTAATCATGACTCGATACACGGATCTGTTTTTTCAGTTCGCAGCTCCTTTTTGTCTAGTAAATATGTTGTCGGAGGGAAGTGGAAGATGGGGTGGGAGGGATGTGGGGTAAAGTTAAGGGTATTAAGAGTGTTGCCGCGAGACAGCAAGCCCCAAAAGACTAATTAATTACATGAAAGCGAACTTCTTTCTTGCGAGCTTGCATGCTAATTAAAAAAAGGAACGAACGCCACGTAAGGTTCCGTTCCAAGTCAGACAAGAACATCTCTTCTCCTTGAAACCCTCCTTTCTTTTTAATGATAAAGGAAATTCAAAGAACATATGAGAAAGAAAATCTGCCGGACAATCTCGTTCATCCTTAAAAAATATTTACCATTTCGAGATGATGATGCCAAATGTTTTCAAACAGTAAAACACGAACTTGCGCCCGATGAGACAAGTCTTTATACTATTTTTCTGCCGATCATTACAGAGAAAATCACTAAAGGAGATTCTGTACCCCTCGTGCTGCTATGACAATAAATGAGTAGCCAATTTTCACCAGTACCGATAAACGAGAGTCCATTATGGGAATCGAACCTGGGATCACCGAACCGCAGCTGGTTACAATAACGACTGGCCTATAAAGAGCCGTACAAATAAATACAAATCTGTTTTCAAGCGGATGTTATTATTTCGGTCAAAAATGTCCAATTTCGCAGATGGATGCTCTTTCCTCTGACCCTGAAGGAACGAGCAGCATTAAATAACCGTTTATTGTTGGATAAAAAATATTATCGTGGTCTCTCGATATTTCACGTGATAGAAGAGGGTGGATTAAAGGAGCTTGTGTTATTTAGCACAGGAGATTTACTAGAGTAGAATGTCAATGGAGCGAGCATAGTGGGACAGTCTAGCAATGCAATGGAGATGGCGAGGTGAATGCAGACCAGATCAGACACACACACAGAGCCTGCAACAGCAGCAGCATCTGGAGGAGGAGTCGAATGGGAGTCACGGCGAATCATTCAATGCCTTGATTGCGCCAGGGTCATCTATTTGCTCATGTGGCGCACTATTTCATATTCGCAAACTGGAGCATTAATATCAATTATGTCGGTGAGTTATAGGCGCATCGCTTCACCAACTGCGTGCCACAAGCAACCAGGGAATTAGAATAAAGGGTGGGTTAGGGTGGGTTGGGGTGGGGGGGTGAAAGGGTCAAGGGGAGAAAGGGGGATGATTGGCTAGTCGGATATGAAAGAGGCGCGACTACCAAGTCCGAAGGGAAATTCAATGAAAAATGAAGGACATGATGGCGGGTACTTGGAAAATAATAGATCCTAATAGAAATAGAATGAATGGAAATACTAGTAAACAGTATTCTCAGATTATTCTACAAATTTTTTAGAAACGCTCAATACGTTTCCAAAATCATTATTTTAAAAATCGAAGAGCAGTGTGTATTTTCATGAAATTCGAAACATGAATAACATCATTTCGGGAGACACATCCATCTCAATCTGTTGGTGTAAACCCCAAAGTCAAATTGTTTTCCACCCACATGTAAATCTGATAGATATGGATCATTATTATGCAGCCATCTACTGCTAGTATAGATTTGATTAGCGCCACTCAAACATTTCCAGCCAGCAATTCAAATATTGCGGCGAACACAAAATGGAGCACACCGAGCATGACAAACAAGCGAGTGTGGCCACGCATGACAATTACATGTATAGAGTGACTTTGAAAATCATTCAGCATGAATGTTAATATCGCAATTGCCTATTCGGGATGTCATTGGAGGCGCTGGCCACGTGGTGGTGGTGGTGGGTGAACGCAGAAGTTGGACCAAAAGGAACGAACCCAACAGTGTGGTATGAACCCAACCAGCATGTTGTGGCCATGCACAGCGCACTCCCGGCTGGCGTGACGTCTACAACATGGCGTCCATTTCGTTGTTGTTGCGGTGTAACAAGAGAGTGGGTGGGTGTGGTAGAGTGGGTGGGGAATTGTGAAACATGCACAGCAAGCGCGTGTCTCGGTGGTCAGCCGTCCGTCATTGCGCCCATCGTGTTCTCATTCCGCCGGTCGTGCTGCTCGCCTCCCCCACCACCACCCAACCTATGACTTGGCGGCAGGAGGAAATGCGATCGATACACTCGGTTCTGGCGGCGGGGAATATTCGAATAGCCAACGCGCGCGCGACCAGGCCTTCCACCATTGGGGGGAGGAGAGGGGAATCTTCTGGTCAATATCAAAGGTTCCGGGCAGAAAAGCAGGAACTGGTCGCCGCAAATGGATGATGCAGCGTTTTGACGTGACAATGTCTTACCCGAAGTTATGTACGTATGCTCGTCAGAAGTTTATGGTAGCATGTTTAAAAAGGGAAGATAATTTTTCAACGAATGAATATGCACGTGTTTAATGTGGATGTGGACGTGCACGTGGATATGATACACATGGATATGATGCATATGGACAGATGCATGTGAACCTTGGGCCAGAATAAATACAAGTGTGAAGTGCGTCACACTTGGATGACCGAAACATTTCGCCGCCACAACTGAATGGAGGAAACCATTGCCATATCCCCGCCTGGAATGTGCGAGACACCGTCAAGAAATTGACTGTGACAAGCACTTGGCTTTGGCGGCTGTGGGTTGGTGGGGAGGAGAACTCGTCATCACCAATCTCTCAGATATGGGATCAATGTAAGCCTGGAGGCCCGATTTTTAATATGGGAGCGGTGATACCAAAATCGTGATTAATATTTTGATTTACAAGAGAGAGAAAATATCCTCTCTCCTCTCCAGACATATTTTTAACGCGGGGAATCGAATGAGTACGTACCCGCCGGCATGTCAAGGAACTACTTCCGTGAAATACAGTCAACGTCATTCTAAGAAGGCGCGGCGAAACACAGCCATATCTTTACTTTTATTTGCGACAGAACAAAATAGACTTCGGGATTGAGAAAAGAAAAAAAAAATCCTCCGCATATCGCAAGTATATATCGAGGCCATTCTTGAGCAAATAATTCGGAAAAATAATAGCTGCTGGGAGGGAGAGCGAACGCTACTCAGTAAACAGGATAGTCTTTCTAAGAAAAGAATCGGCGTCTCTGCGTATAAGTCTCTGACCTTTTCCCCATTCCTGGCGCGTTTTCTCTCCTCCCCCCCCCCCTCGAAGATGACAGGAGAACCAGTTTGCTAAAGAACATGAAGTGAGCGCGGCAACTCTACTTTCCTTCAGCAATATCGCTGGGCTAATGCGAGGGGAGGCGCCACCTCCGCCCCCACACCAACCCAACCCCGACAAGCGATGAATTGCAAATTTCCAGCGTAAAGCGCGTGCTCAAGTGTGAGTGGGGGTGGAAGGGAGGAGGGAATGGTGACATTACGTGTAGCGCAGCGCCACCTCGCGGGATAACGATCGATTAACGATCGATATGGTGGTGGTGGTGTTGGGTGCGACACGAGGCGCGACAGGCATCATCTAGACACGCATCTAAAGCCTTATCGTCCTCTCGATTCGCGCATGCGTCTTACAGGCGATCATCGTTCGCCATCAAGAAAGGTTTTGATATTTACTATGCTCGTGGGGTACGAGGTTAGAATCTGAAATCTTGATGAAACGGAAGTCCGTCATTGGTTAGCGATATATTACTTCAAATTAAAATAAACGCCCCAAAAAAATAAATACGGAGGAGAATGAAAAGTAAGCGTATATTTGAAGGGACGGGAGATTATTATTGAATGGTAATAATGAAACACAAAATGTACATTTACCCACCAAGAATGACCACAAGCATGGGCCTTAACATCATCCGTGAACAAGGTTCATATACGGTAAGAAAATGTCGTCTTGTATGAAAAAATAAATTATGAGATCCAGGACAAAAGACAAGGTCCAGTCCTGTCCTGGATCTCTCATTTATTTTTTGGTAATAATGAAAGTTCGGGAATACGTGACAAGATTGTGACAGCAAGGCTGTCGACAACGTACTTGAACAGGCCTCACGACGTATCATACGTTGCGGTTGTCACTCCGGTACAGCCACTTTTTTTCGGAATAGATGGAAACCCTTGTCATACATAGTATACCGGAAGCAGGATTTCAAATTGTACGGAGTCGAGGGGGAAAATAAGCACGCATAATAATGCGTGCCAACACCAGTGGGTCCAACACAAGGCTACTCGCCATTGAAACTAGAGTCTAGCACAGGTGTACACCTATATTTCGTTGCATGGCAGGGGGCAGGGCGACAAGCTAAATTTAAGGAGACGGAGATGAATAAAATGCCTGGCAGGGTGAAGATGTAATCTCGGAATTGAGTCACGTCACAATCTCTCTTTCGCATCGTAAGAGGTTTCAATGCGGTTGGTAGCATTCGAAATTCGTCATTTCAAACGTTAGGCCTGATCACCTGATACCAAGTCCAACAATTGTCTAATAGGAGGATGTCACGTGGTGCAGGGTGCGCACGTGATATGTAAGCAGAACATCGTCGCCAGTCCTCTTTCTCGACTCGGATCGAGGCAGTCGAACTGCATTCGCATTGCAAATTGGAAATGAAAGCCTGGCCTGTTGGCGCGCGCGCGCCGGAAATTATTTCGATACAGTAAATTTAGAAACGTGCAACGCGTGCGACGACGAAGAAACAGGAAACGAGCAGTGGGTGGTAAAAAACAAAAAGAAGAGGAGGAGGGGGTGGATAAGAAGCGACGATATTCTCGCCTGTGCATACACTGCACACGCGTCTTCGACTAGACGAAGCCGGATTCCCATCAGACGAGCAGCGCCAAAGCCACAAGTTTTCATTATCTTTACTTTTCTTTTTCAAAAAAGAAAAAAAGGAAGGCAACATAGAAAATGGAATTTATGCACGGCGAAGCAGACAGGAGCCCCAACTTAATACCACCACACACACACACACACACACACACACACACATGCAATTTCTATGCAAGAAGAAGAAACGCGCCAGACGCCAGATAAAGATTCTCTCCTGGGAATCCACTAGTAGCAGGCGTAGAAAGACGGAAAAAGGAAAATTTACGATTTGGTCCCGGTTTGAATCGATCGTTGCCACAAAACCAAGATCAATCGACATTCAAACTAAAAAATATCGTTCACAATCAAAAACGGATTATCCAGGATTTATCGAAAGTCGATGGAAAGTGGAAACCGAGAAGAAATAAAAAACACGATCTGATTGATTATTATGTCCATAGTGAACGACAAGGCGCCGAGACTGCGGATAATTTAAATAAACACTCTTTGGGAACGATCGCATCTGATCACCCAAACCTCAAACCTTTTAAGGGATTGTCCAAATCGATCCCCCTTTGTCGTCTCTGGACCCCGACCCTCTATCCTCCGACACCTGGTGATATGAGAGATAGTAGGAGCCCCCTGAGTTTTCTTGACAGAATACAGAAGTGGCGCAGTATCACCAGCCAATAAAACGATCGAATAAACCGGGAATCGAACCCAGATCCGCTAATCGGCGAGCGAACACACTCCACTCGCATAGATCGGATGTACCCCATTTACGCTGGGACAATCCAAACTATGGATAACAACGAAAAGCGAATATTCCTGTTGACAAACCGCTATTTGTTATGTATGAAAGTGTGTTATGAAAGTCCTTTTAAAAATAGGAGATCCTAATCTTCTAAGGCTCCTCAGAGACTGCTGGCGAGAAAAATTGGTAATTGTAAATCAATTATATTAAGCCAGACTTAGAAATTCATCGCCCATTTAAAATGGTAATACTTGCATTTGGATGAATATTTCCTATATCTGACAAGCGTTTAATTTTACGCTATGTGGGCAAGTCCTAACCAGAATGCAACGTTGGAAAAGGGCAGTGGTCAGGGACTCGTTTGATCTATGCTGGTCAAACAAGCGTGAAGAAAATCTGAACGCCCAACTGCACACACCACGCGCTAATGACAAAATCTGCATTTTGACCAAAGGGAAAATCCGCTCGGCGAGCTTCGGTGCCACCAACAGCCATCGCCCCATGCTAATGCAACGCACACGTCCAATTGAGCGTAGGCAATATCTCACTCGGTCGACGCACCCACTAATACTTTAACCCCCGCCTCCCCTTCACCTCGTTCCCACCTCACCCCATCAAATTCACCCATCCCTCGTCATAATTACATTGGCACCGAAAATTAAGAGAACATCGTTTTCCACAGGCCGCATTTTCAACGTCGCCCTCCTAGCACACACAGATTTTACACAGCTAATTCGTAAACCTATTTCGCGTCGAGCGATTTTGGTGAAGCATTGTTGTTGCTGGCGCAGAAAAGAACACACACGTACAGGAGCCTTTTTTCTCTCCTTCCCCATCTCCCCCATTAATGTTATTATGGCTGTGGTGGTGGTTGGAAGAAGGGGTGGAGCGAGGGTGGAAGGAATTTGAGAACGGTAGCCAGATATGGAAGCTCTCTCTTTTATTGAGCAAGCACGCCCATCAGGCATGCCCGCGCGTGCCAGCGTCTCGCTCGTCTCTAATAATGACGTTGATGGCTATTCAAATGCGAACGGCGCACCTAATAGAGTTACTCGTGGCCCGTCGCCCAGCCCCTTTCCCACTACATCCCATCCCGTCACGGTGCCATTCGCCAGTACGGTAGGTCAGCCACCGCACATCATGGTGGCTCCTAAATCGGAACAGCACAATTGTTCGTGTAGCCAGTAGCCACTGGCGCAGAACGTACTAGTAGACTGTAGATAGTTGGTTATTCAAAACTAATGATGTTGGACAACAAACCGTACGGTACAGTTTTTTAAATATAAAAAATTAATAACATTAATTTTAAAAATTCAAACGAACATCAACAATGTGTGATTAATTCCAATAACAACGTCGTCCATCTACAGTATATTCATCGTAAGGAGATCAAATAGATGCACATCAGTTTTCAATAACTATCCACGGTATATACCGGAAAGAAGATAGTGGTGGGAGCGGGACTAGGAGCAAGACTGGGGAATCGCAAATTGATAAACCTAATCAATTTGAGATATGTTATTGAATGGAATTTGCTGACGCCTGCAAAGCGTCCCAAGGCTTGCCTGGCGCTTGCGTGCCGTGGCTCGCCTCTAATGTGGAAGACGAAGCTAGGCGACAGAGCGAGCGAACGCAAAAGCACGACGAGATGTATCGTTATTCGGCAACTTTAGAACGGTGCCCCGAGGCAGATTTCGATCTCGATCTAGCCAAAGCATCGACATATCAATTGCTTGACTCGAGGTGGAAAGGAAGAGAGGCTCAGACGACACGTCGCCACTCACTTCTTAAGAGGAAGACTCGTGTGATGAGACACATTCTCTCTCAATCGAAGAATCGACTCGATCCCACTCCCAAGAAAGGCGTCCGTAGGAATTTTTCTCGTCCGAAAAATTTCAGAACTCTCTGTAGGGAATTGAACCCGTGATCATGGATGTAGTAAATCATCGCGCTAACCGTTACATCAGATAACACTTTCTTGAAATCTTTTATTATTTTATCATATCGTAAGAGATGAGTAATAGTAAGATATGAGAATAGAGTGGAGTGTGCTTAGGAGTGGCTTAGCGCCACTCCCAGAGGACCGTTATAATTCGAACACCCGACTTTGATATTAAGAGTGCGGTGGGCGTATTTGCGCGTGTGTCTATTGGCATCAAAATTTCCGGAATCATGATTGACCTTGTCACCCGTGAATATAGGAGGAAGGACATACACTCAAAGCGCGCACACGCAACATTCGCTCAAAATTTAATGTAATTTCCTCACCACCACCAGCCGAGCCAACACTGGCACAACAACAACCACTGACACGAAAGATGGCGAGAGGCAAAATAATCGATTTGCTCGAGCTGTTCTCGGAAGCGCCGACATATCGCCTTTTTTAAATTCTGGCAGCAGCTCCCTCTCTTAGGCTCTCCACCCCCGCC
>JAUJYS010005911.1:0-10701 GCA_033995665.1 Melogona broelemanni | reverse complement strand
GGTGACACCAGTACCGCAGCTCGTCGAATGCTCGTTGAAACGACTGCTTCTGCCGGGAATCGAACCCGGGACCACCCTTTTTGTAGTCTATGATTATAGCCACTGTACCACGGGGGCCGCACAAGTTCTTCGAAACATCCCAACGTAATGCGTCGAAGCCCATTACGTACGTAACCACTAGAAGATTCGCAAATAATAATACGATGCGCATCGCGACTCCCCATCCATTGTTAGCGCGTCACATTATACGGCTCGCGATACGCCTATGGCAAAGTTATGTGTGGCGCCGCCCATCGGCCACAGCTTATGAACAAAGCTGGCTATATTAGATATTGTATTCTTACTTCTGCAAAATCTTTTACTTGTTTGCAACGTTCAGTCCGTAGTTTTTTTTTAATAAATTAGTTCGTCACTTTCTAATCCGCAATTTTAAAAAAATATGTTCATCACTTTCTAGTCTGCAATTATTAAAAAATGTGTTCAACACTTCCTTGTCCACAATTTTCAAAAAATGCGTTCGTCATTTTATAGTCCAGAATTTTACGGGGCCGACCTGATAATTTGGCCTAGCCAAAGCTGCTGGCTTAGGTAGGGATTTTTAGCGTGTACCTGACAAAGTACAGGCTTGGTTTTCCCGGCTCGTTACTTTCATTCTGAAGGAAGGCCTGTGTACGAATTGCTCTCGCCCAAAGAATTTTGGAGGTCTTACTCAGGAATTGAACTCGAAATCACAGGCTTAAAAAGCCCACATTATTCGCCAACACGCAAACCACTATGCCACCGGCACATCTATAATTTGATCATTTGTTCAAATAAAAATGTTCCTGCCATTTTTCTTATTCCAGTTCTTCGGCTTCACCATATTGACCTGAAGATGGCGCTACCTTTCGACAGAATGACCGAAAATCAGCGCCACCCAGAGATCGGAAAATGTCTTGACATATCCACAGGCGTTTACCGACGGATCCCGGAACCAACAAGAAAGGCCGACCACGACGCCATCTATTGGGGCCTACACCAAGCTGGCCCGATCAGTAGTAGCACCAGAGATCGTGCCCACCGCTCAGCGGGTCCTCCGAACGAAGAGAGCACGGCTGACGCTGAGGATAGAGCAACAACTCGCCGCGAAAATTCACGGACGCCAAACCAACAGAGTACGGACCGGGAGACGACTGATGCAGCCGTCCGCGGAGCTTTTCGCCGGCACGCCTGACACATTTCCCCCCGCCCCGCTGAAAATCCACGTGCCGTGCAATGATGCCACCTGAGTGGCGATCGTTCCAGTTGTGATTGGCAGTTCGGTCTCTCCCTCTCTCCATCATAGGGAGACCCCAATGACAGGCGAGGTCAGGCTCTGAGCTGGACCTTTTAGCGGGGGGAAAATCGAGTCATTAGTGTCGTATTGCCCGCCCGCTAATTATACCACACCCCGCAAAGCCCTTAACGCCACTCCGGTTCCACACCTCTATGGTTACGTGCGGAGTCGTTACGAAACATCCACTTGTCGCTGATTAACGGAGGGGACATTAACCGTGGAGTGTCACTGGTGGTCGCGTGCAGAATTTACGGACATTAAAGTGGGGGTTGGTAACGGGATCAGCGTTCATCGGTTTGAAATTGCTTTCGGACCACTTTGCCGGGGTGTAAAGTTTCGACCTAGTCGGTTGCAACTTTTTGACGTTGTGTGCGGAATCGACGACGGTCGTCAAAAATGGTAAGTTATTACGAATATTTTATTTTTATTAACCTTATTTTGTTATAAATTTATTTTTTAATTAATTGTAACAGTATGGTTGCTGCAATTCAGTGGGGTCGATTATCCGCCAGGTGTGCGGGCGATCTAGGGTTCGATCCCCGGCTCGGGCATTTTCGTTATTTGTTCACGAGGTACTGGTGAAAATGCGCCACTAAATAATTGCTCATGCGATTAGATGAGTACATAATCTCTTGTTATGAACGTGAACGACTGCAGGCATGCTAAAAAAAGTACGAATGCTAAAAAGAAGCTCGTGGGTGGGGCACAGACTAAAACGACGAGTTGGGGGTCAACGCATAAAATTGAATCTTTAAAAGTCGTAAATGTCTTAAATTAAAAATTAGATTAAAACTGACGTTTTCGGTTATATATGTCCATGCCTGTTATAGTTTAGATTTTTTTAAATTCTTTCAAGTTTGTTTGTTTATTTATTTTATTTTTAAATTTTTATTACCGTGATTTTCTTTCTGTGAGGCGCGTGATTTGCAGTTTCTGGCCGCATCGTCGATGGGCCGTAACAAGGTTGAACACGTTTATTTATTTAAAATTAATTTCCATTCGAATCATGATTTAAAGCGAGATTCTCAGAGCACTGCCGCTTGTGGTGACGGGCAGGTATTTCCACCCCACTGATTTTATGGTCGATGTCTTTATGCCTCTCGCCCAATCACTGATAATGAGGTGTTTACTAGTCACACAGTTAGGCCACATCGTACGTGTAGAACTTCTAACTTGTACACCGGTAGTGTAATCGCCGTGCTCATTGGATCTTTCGCGGAAAATACGTTATTTTGAAAAATAATTTTGTTCCTTCACCTTTCTGTATAAGGTTTTTATTTATATATTTTTATTTTGCGGTTTTTGTCGATGATAAATTTTAGTATTCTGTCCGATTTTCTTATTTTCGGTCGAGCAGTCGCGCGGTCGATCGATCGATCTGACCGAGTGGTGCGTGTGCTCGCTCGCCGACCAGCGGATCTGGGTTCGATTCCCGATGTAGTCGATCTTTGTATTGTATTGACTCGTGGTACTGCGCTGGAGAAGGCAATAACAAATCACCTTTTTTTAATTTTCTACATTCGTCTTATTTCGTTCGAACTAGAGGTGCCTATGAATCCATAAATTATATTTCGAGGCGATTAGAGAAGTACAGAAACTAGAGGGGTACATAAAAACTAACAAGACACCTTCTATGGCTTTTGGATGGTTTGATGGCCAAATAATATTTACATTAATAGTTTTTGATGGAGTTTGTGGCTTTTTGCCTGAATTTGGCTTTTATATCGATACAGTGGAATTGTTATAGGCTACACTGGCGCAGAACGTCTTAGTAGACTGTAGATAGTTATTTAAAAAAATCATCATAAGGAGATAAACAACCTGCACATTAGTTTTTTTTAATAACTATCTACAGTTTATATTGATGTTATCAGCTTTGGCTGACACATCACCGCAGTTATTTTATTATTATGGTGTTCTTCCACTGTAAACCCCTCGAGGATGATTTGATTTATCAATTAGATAAAACAATAATTCATATTAATCCCTAAATGGCAAACATTACGCTGGATCAAGCAAATTGGTTGAACCGCCATCTACTTGTTCAAATATTGGAAAAAGTCAACAGCGACGATTAATTATAAAGCCCAAAATTCTACCCCTAACTGTCAAGTTAACTTTGTCGTTTGATCTGGACAACATTAGACAAAGACGAAAGCAACGCCATCTATTGACAGTTCCAAGTGCCAATAGCTTAGCTCGTCTAAAGCGGATTAGAAAAAAAATAGCCTAATGAGGATAGAATCCCTGCGGGTAATTAAAAGCAAAGGGTTCCTTATTATTGAACTAATTACCGCTCCCCGATATTTTATCCGATACAATTAAACACGCCTCGCGTTTTTCCACTGTAGGAAAACACGAGATTTCGATTAATTTTTTCGTGCACGACAACGTAATCATAACGTTACGTAATTTTGATTGAAAACATAAGTGTTGTAAGTGGGGGCCAAAACGCAATTAGCGGTTATCACGTGGGGAAAATAGTAATCTCCGACATGTGCCTGTCAAACAATAATTTGTCGATTCTGTCCAATTAGATTGGACGCCGTTGTGGGATCTTCGTGACCTTTGTTAAATCGCTAGACCCTCACTTATCTCTCTGAATATTTTGATACGTCAAACAATTATTTCCAATCCAATTAGCTGTATGTGACAGAAATTTCTAATCGTTATTAGTCTCACAGATTTTGAAAGGTTTTTGGCAGGTTTGAGGATTGTCCTTTCGGGAGTGCCGTTGTTGTCTTTCATGGTATTTGATGTAGCATTAAATATGAGGTGTCTGATAGTATCAAAAATGTTGGCTGTCATTCTAATACGGGCTGTCATT
The DNA here is from genome assembly GCA_033995665.1 of Melogona broelemanni. NCBI lineage: Eukaryota > Metazoa > Arthropoda > Diplopoda > Chordeumatida > Chordeumatidae > Melogona > Melogona broelemanni. Next base: position 6,559 of record JAUJYS010005911.1, on the reverse strand, counting down.
CTAATACGGGGTTTACATTAGAGCTTTTACTCGGCGCAACTTTGCTTGGCGTGCAACTTTTATGAACTTTTCAATTGTAAATGGATGATTTGAGTTGGCAGACGTTTTGCTTGGCAAGTTTTTTTTTACTCGGGTTTCTTTAAAAGTTCGTAAAAGTTGATCTCCAAGCAAATATTCGCTGAGCAAAATGCTTTCATGTAAATTCCGTATAACTGAGCATCCAAAAAAATCTTCTAAAGTTTATACTAGTTTATACTACTAAAGACTATTAGGCTTTAAAAAAATTCCAATTGTATCCACGCAGAGTTAATATCGCTGGATTTGTGGATTCATTTCACGGTCGTCGTGGCTCAGTGGTTGAGCATCCACCGGGTGCGGCGATCCCAGGTTCGATTCCGAGGTACTGGTGAAAATGTGCTCTTCTACAATTGCTCAAGCGATTACAGGGGTATAGAATCTTCTTTTTTGATATTTATTTCAGTGATGACGATTATTGTTTGTCAATAAAAAACAATAATAAAAAAGCGAATATGGGATCATGGTCTAGGACTGCGCAGAAAATAGACGCACAGGGTTTGGCGAAAATCGTAATACACAGTGTGTATTGTAGATTTGTCAGGAAGTCTCTTTGAGTAAAAATAGCCCAAACATATGCAACAAAAAGTGGCATTAATAATGTAGTAGAATCTATTTTATAAGAGCAGGAAGTTATAAGAATTTTATAGCTTGAAGAAATAAGAATAAAAAGCTGTGCGCTGCTTAGAGTTAGAAAACTGTTTAGTAGGGTTTCCGCAAAAGCCAAACCTAGGTTAAAACGAGCTCATCTTAAATCAGTACTCGGCTGAAGTTGGCAGATGGTTAACGAAAAGTTAACTAATTTGCTTAATTAATAATTCTACAGGTATTTGTGATAGAAATTAAAACACGTGTTGTAGAATAATTTTGAAGAATTTTATTAGATGACGAATTTTAGTAGCAAAAAAAAAAGATTATGTTGTATTTAATTATTTTATTACTGAGTACGTTTTGTTCCAATTATAAGACCCGGAGGAGGGTATAACGTGGATCAAATAACCAGTCAAGAACAAAAATGTACTAATTTTTACTACTACTTATATACTGTACATGTGTATTTATTTCTACAATGCTACTATATGTACAACCCCATCCTCAGGAGGCGACCAGGTAATTTGGCCTTGTTTAGGTTTCCTAAGTAATGATATCTATCGTGTACCTGACAACTTATGTACAGGGTTCACACGGCTTTTCTTCCATTCCGAGGAAAGGGGTACTTGTGAATCTCTCGCCCTAAAAATTCAGGGGATCTCGGTCGGGAATCGAACCCGCGATATCTGGCATAATAGGCAAACATGCTAACTACTAAACCGTTCGTCACCTCTTTATGAATGTAGGTAGCAACAACTATAACTTAACAATTTACGCACATTTATTTGAAATTTTGCATTCATATCCCAAGCAACATTTTCTGGCAAGTATGGGGTGTCAGTTTTCGAAGCTAGCTATGACTACGAAAAACAATTTTTGTTGCTGAATGATATTAATACGGTTGAACCATTCCAAAAACTTCCAGAGGCAGTGGGGCGGGGATTTCTTGAAAATAAACAGAGTAAAAGTTAGGGTGCGGAAAAGAGCATTTTTGAAATATGTCATGCTCACATATTTATCGAGCCGTCATCCAAACTGCGAAATATTATCTCGTTATCACTAAATCATAAATCGTGATGTCTCTTCTACAGTAAGTCCTAGTAGGTACGCTTGTACGTGCAGAATCCTCTGCGCGCTTAGCCGGTCGTCCTGTGTGAAGATCCCGACGATGAATAGAACTGAGCGCGGCGCTCCCATCACCCCATCGGCGCACATCACGCTATACGCGCCGGTTTTCCTGAGTAATGTTTCGGGGTCGTCTCCCGGGGTTTTCGTCAGGCGCATGATCGGCGCGACACACGGTGTTACCCGGGAGGTTTATCATCTCATCTGCCGTTGTTGTTGTTAGGATCGCGCCGTTGGAGCGTGCGTTGGAGTTTTGGGGCGGTGGAGGGGATGAGAGCGACAGCCATCTTGCTTTGGCGTTGTGGGCTTTCGTAACTGGCTATACGCGTGTTTTCGGAGTTTTTGGATTTCTCGCCTCTGGCGCGTTTGGTTGATTATGGAGAGTAATTCAAACCAAAACAATGTACTGTATAGGTGTATGGAAGTGGCGAGTTGTCGTTTGCGTAATGTGAAAACGTACGACGAGCAAACTCTTGTGAAATATTAGGGTCGTTCAATACGTTTGTGGAATTATTATTTTAAAAATAGAACGGATTCATGAATTTTAATGAACTATGTCGGGCACATTCTATTGTTGTTTCTGAGCGTCTTGTATTCTTTAAAATTTGGTTCAAAAATTGTACGCGATAATATTTCGAAAGTTAAAATGGAAGGAAGGAAGACATTTCTGGAATTAAAATTTTCGAAGTCGCATGAAAATGCGAAAGGGTATGATTTATTAAAACATTTTGCTGAAAACTGAACTGAAAAGTTTCAATTGGACAGACAACGGTCCACTTCTGTATGAGCATCTTTGCTCATACAGAAGAGGACGGTCAGGGCTTCAAGGGGTACTGGCGTCACCCCTGAGCTTCCATTAGGGAGTCCAGAGCTTAGGGGTGGATCCTGCAGTCAGGTTATTCCAGCTGCATCCCTCTTCCTTTCCCTTCCCTGCCTCTCACATATCTCCAACGAGGGTGCAGTATTCCTGTAGTGCAATAGGCGCTACGGTGAATTATAAAAAAACAAAGTCATTTCGTCCTTCGCGCGTTTCTAAAAGTCTGGGGGAATAATTATTTTGTGACATTGAAATTGATGACATTTGTTTTCCGAATTTTATTAAAATCCTCGCAAATATTACAGTATTTTTTTTTTAAACGCAAATAACTGTTTCCGGAATCTTACTTAACACCCCTTGGTTGCTTGACTAAACAAAATGTCAAAGTTGGATTCCTAAATTCTAAAAGTGGTTATAAAAGTGCTTAAGCAATAGGAAATTATATTGCTGGGCTCACGCAGAACCACTCTCACAACATCGTGTCTATCTAGGGCCTTACTATAATATACCGAAGTCTAGGGGCCATACTATAAAAGTCTAGAAAACATTATGCTGGAAACGCATTGACGTCTGGAACTTGGTTTACAACCTCTCGGGTCTGTCATTTGAGGGTCAAGACCACCGCCACAAGTTGGCGGTGCCTATGCTCGCGCAGCGCAGTCGTCTGCGCCACATTGGATCGTCGTACACAGTGCGACAATGTCCCGATGAGACTTGATTCGTGGCTGCAAACCTCGTGGAGCCAACTAGTGGTATTTGAGGTAATTTTAATTGTTCATGTGTCAGCTGTCCACGATGATATTGTTTTTTTTCTTCTTAAAAAGTCAAAGTCTCGATGCAGTGTGGCCGTTTATGTGAGAATCGATAAACAACTCATGTCGTAAATTCCATAGGACTCCATAGTAACAACGAGCTGTCATCAAATCTCAAAATAAATATGAAGACACCACCAAAAAAAAATTGAAATGATGTAACAGGGTCAACGGTGTCACGTGCTTATCCCAAACAATGGTTTACATGTGGTATTAACGCTTTGCTGCTCAAAATTTGCTTCGCGAATTGGCTTTGCAAAAATGCTAAATTTGTAAATAGACCATTTTTGCAAAGCAAATTTCGAGCAGCAAATCGTTTATGCCACATGTAAACCATTGTTTAGGAGAAGCACGTGACACCGTTGACCTGTTACATAATTTTATTTTTTTCCCCGTTGGTGTCTTCATATTTCTTTTGAGATTTAATTTCTTTTAAGGAGTTTCCGACATGAGTGGTTTATCGACTCTCACATAAACGGTCACAATTCCTCGAAACGCTAATTTTTTTTTACAAACAATATCATAGTGGACAGCTGACACATGGACCATTAAAATGATCGCAAATACCAATATTTGGTGCCACGAGGTTTGCATCTACGAATCAAGTCTCATCGGAACATTGCCACACTGTATATATAGGTGGCATTGTTTAGTTTAGTCGTCGTAAAAGAAAAATTTAACGTGCTCTCTCCCCGGAGGTGGTGGTGGTGGTTCCGTCTATACGGCGGCCATTAAAATTTTCCACCCCTGCGCGCGTGTGTCATACGCTGTTACAACGTGATGCCTATCCAGATTCGTAAAACCATAATGGCGTCTCCGCGCAATGGTTGCGGCGATATTGGGATATAAAAAGGCCTTTCCGGGCTCCCTCTTGTATATGCTCCGGTGACCCCCGGGGTTCACCTTTAGTTAGGTTAAACTCGGTCAAGGTCAAACTCGAGATTAGACTAGAGTTTCAAGACTAGGTAGCGATTGAGATAAACTTGCGTACTTCTCAGCAAAGTTTGAGCTGCGGTATCGTAAGAGTCGAGGACTGTCTCTTGACATTTTTTTGGTACGGTTTGTTAAGGGGGCTTAACCAACGTATTTGTAGCAATGCCCCCTTCTATAAGGCCCCAGGCTGCTTGTTGGTTCAAGTTGTAAACCCCCAAGATGACGATCAGGTAGGCTTCTGACATAGGTATGGGTATTAACGTGTACCTGACAACGTATGAGCACGGGTCTCACATATTACTTTCATTTCGGAGGAAGGCGTGAGTTCGAATTTCTTTCGCTCGAAAAATTCCGGAGGTCTCTCCCGGGAATTGAACCCGCGTATCCGGGAACTTCACTTGAATCACTTGAATCGTCGTAGTTGAGATAATTTAATTCCCTTTGCTGTTTGCTCAACTGTTCCTAGCACAAAATACACTTATTGTGCGTTAATTCGAATTTTTATGGCTGAATAATAAATACCACGAAGCGCGGCGCCACATTTTGTTATTGCAGAATGTTGGCAAACACGCCTGACTCAGAAGCTGTGCGTGGTTGCTAGCTTCTGTGCTACGCGCAGTAAAATGTCGTTTTCTCCTCTTCGTTTTAACCCACCGTCGTTTTATCCTCGGTGCGCGCCGAGCTGGCACAGTCGATGTTAAGGGTCATGCTTGTGATCGATTGTATATTTATATAATTGGGTAAATGTATGGTTATATTTTTCGACTGTTCAGGGACATGACTGCAATCGTTTGTCTTAGTATATTTCTTTCTGGTGTTCAGCGTAAGTTTAGGGATCCTTGGGCTATTGCAATGTTTCCCAAACTTTTTGCTAGGGGAGCCCTTTTTTAGAACTAATTTCACTGGCGGAGCCCCTTAAAGGCTAAAAAATTTCATGGCGGAGCCCAATTTAATACAGGCTAATGGCGTTTGGATACAAGTTAGTGGCGTCCAGGAGTGGCCGCGGAGCTCAGTTTTGGAAACGATGGGCTATTGTATACCTTTCTGAACAACGGTTTTTAATTCAACGATGTGCCCGTTATTTTGATTATTTCCTTAGACCTTCCACTTCATTCGGATACCGGTTGTTCGTGCCTACACAGTGACTGTTTTTCAACAAACCCTCTGGTCTTGGGAGGTTGTACGCATTTCGCGACACTGTTTCGTTCAAGCATAGCCTCCAGAAGAAGAAAAAAATTGCACGAACGTTATTATGTGAAGCCCATTGAAATTCGTGGCTCAATAGTTCCACCACCCTAGCGTGGCCCAATTTCTGAAGAGTATCGGTGGTGTGTGTGTGTACGTAGGGACGACACGCACGTCGCTGACTTGTTTTGCTGGTTTGGAAATGAGCTCCAGGGAGGCGTCGAGCTTAACCAAAATGGTTTTTAGTACCTCCATAAATGGAGAGTTTGCGAAGAAGTTCCTCTCGAAACGTCTACATGTACATTCATTTTATGGTTTGGTGAATGAATCACATATAATAAGACAGAGTTTCCGCCATTTTTTGTAAAAAAATTCTTGGGCGCACAAAATCCTGAATGCGCAGCTGCAACGCCTTTGTGACGCCATGATAGTAGCAAGATTCGAATGAAATCTGCGAAAGTGGTGCCGGTCCTCGGATAGGTTTAACGCTAGTTAAATTAATAATGGGTAAAAGTGTAAGGTTTAACTCGTATTTAAATAAATATAATGATAATATATATTGATAAGTATACTGGATACACTTTTGTTGCACGCCAAATGTACATAGACCTCAAACTAAAGTTTTAAGTCATTGAATATTTCATATCACAGGTAGTACAATTAGTGATGGCATTGCGATTGAAATATATATTTTTTTGATATTTACAACTACTAAAACTATTTCTGCTGCTTTATTTTTAGAATTACATTTAGAACCCCGCCGGGAGCGACCAGGTAATTTTGCCTAGCCTAGGTTTCATTACCTAGGTAAGGATCTGTAACGTGAACCTGGTAAAGTACAGGCATGGGTTCCACTGTGTTATTTTCATTCATTTATTCCTAAGGATTGTGCGCGTACAAATTTCTGTCGAGTACGATCGACTTAGTTACGCTTTCGCATCCTCCCCATCCGTTGAGAAGCTTCCACTTCTACAAATCTCTCCAACATCCCCGGTGGCGCCATCTAGTTTCCAGTTCTGGA
>JAUJYS010005910.1:0-10702 GCA_033995665.1 Melogona broelemanni | reverse complement strand
CTCACATATCTCCATAGAGACACGAGGGTGCAGTAGTCCTGTGGTGCACTAGGCGCTACGGTGACTTTAAAAAAATATATATATATACGAGGAAGACTCAATATACACATTTATACAATACCACGATATATGATCGTGTACTCAGAACCTCCTAAAATAAAATAAATATACTGTACGTCTTCCCAGTTAAATCTACTCGAAAAAACCCCTCATAAGTACGGATTCTCATTTGGATGATTATTATTTTCAGTCAAGTACGTGGTATCCAACATTTTGAATTCGAGGTTGCATGCTTATTGTGCGTGTTGATAATTGATGGTCGTCTTGTTAATGATACAATTGACAACATTAATTCAAGATATTTATTTCAGGAAAATATGTATTCGATTAGGAGTTCTATTTTAGAGCACACATTAATTTTGTATTTAATTAGGATACAAACTAAGCGCGCAGCTTTAGGTATAGACCGGAAACTACGCATGTTTTTAAGGACTAAAAAGTCTAAAATTAGCTAGCGCACATTCAGTGCTATCTATTGTTTATAGTTTTCATGACAGGGCCGAAATAAAGAAACTATCACTCATCATTGACGTCACTGATCCTGAATGCTCGGATGAAGGCAATCTAGTAGGGCATGAGTTAGTACAACTCTAACAAACTCTCTAAATACATGTTACCATGCTCAAATATAGTACAGAGAAAACAACGTCTTGAACGTCGACGAGAAAGAACGTCTTACTCAAGAAAAGGGTCTCACGACAAAACTCTGAACGCCCGATGACTTTATTTGTCCCATTGGGAAGCGCTTCTTTTATAGATCTTCGTGAACCCAAGGGTAAGCCTCGGTTTCTGGCATATTTCGACGCCAAGCGAATCTCGACAGCGGGACGTCGGCGCCATATATCTAATGAATTTCAACCGCACTCTTCAGTTTTTCCATCTCCCCTCTCTTTCTCTCTATCGCTCCCTCGCTGACTCACTCGGGCAACACAATTAACTTCATTTGCATAGATGCACATTTCTATGCAAATTCGGAGCATATCTGCCCCGTTTTGTCGGCACTTACAACCGCATCAGCAAACCACGAACGCGCCCGCAATACCGTCGCGAGACACGAAGGGGATCCGGTTGAAATTCTACCTAACACTTCAAAATTATCTGATAAATCGCTATCGTGCGCGAATTTCGCTGTAGAACTTTAACTGATATTTCGTCGTTGTTATTATTATTATTTCTTTAATGTGGCGTTATTGAGCAAACTTTGAAATTGGTGAAACTACAAATTTTTATTAGCGTTTGAATTACTTTTCTCGGCAAGAATTGTTTTATTAGTTTTTGTTTGAAATGAGAGATAAAATTTGAGATAGGAATTTATTGGCCGGTATGAAATATGTTGTCTCATAATTTTCGGCGTGCGGGTGGCACATGCCTAGAGTGTCAATGTTCATAAAAATTAAAGTAATTCACATAACGTAAGTAACGTTATCTATGAATGCTAATACCGTTAGTAACGTTATCTATACCTAGTAACGTTATCTATGAATGCCAATATGGTAAATGCAAATAAATATATGAAAGCTAAATCAGTCCAAAATAATTTCAAAAGTTGTCGATGGTTGCAGCGCCATCTGGCGATAATTCGAAAATCAACTGCTATCAAATTGCTGGGCGCGTCTTCTTTTTGATAATCAACAATAATTTCTAAATTTTCTTGGACTGTTGAATTTTCAATAAAAAAAATAAAGGGAAAGTGTCCCTAAATCAGATCGAGGGGCCCGCAGACAGTCGCCCCTTTCGTCCGCCCTGAAACAGAATCACGCACCAGCACAAAACGTAACTTCACGATTACGCATTAACGAAATACAATTGAGGATTTTCGGACCGTTTGGTGCATGGTGGGCTATGTCATCGTTGCGAAGACCGAGGTCTGGTGTGCGCTGATAATACTAGCATGTTGCGATGACGCCAGATATTCGTTCCATAATAATTTAATTGCAGTGCGCTTAATTCGACGGTTTGTCGTCGTCCAGATTGCTCTCGACGTCGTTGCCGCCACCAAAGAGGGACGCTCTTCACAAAAGCCACGTATGGCGTCAAGTCCATGCAGCGCAATTACAAATTGAAACCGCAAGCAGCCCCTTGGGGGGCCTATGGCGAGGAAAATGTTGTGTTGGTTAGTCCTGGGACTGTGTTTGTTTAACAGCAGCGAAATAAGCGTGACAATGAGACCAACACGTCAAGAGTTCCGTTTAAACAAACACTTTATATAAAATTTCGAGTACATGTACTTTTACGTTGCTCTCATTGGGTTTCAAAATTGTGGTGATGTCGGGTTCGGGTTAATTGTGGGGGTGCATAGGTTCCAGTCACGGTTTGGATTGAAATTGATTAACCCATATGTAACCGCTGGAAGTGAGCTACCATTAATTGGTAATCATTTTTTTTTTAAGTTTGTCAAGGTTGGACGATCGTCGTAGACCAATCGGTACAGCGACCGACTGTGCGGTGTGCGACTGTGCGAGCTTTCGACAGTTACTGTACGTCATAATCATGAACTGTCATTTCTATGATAATTCCACGATAACAATTAATTAATTAGCAGAAGTTTTTCTTTTGCCCCAAAACATTAAACCAGATTTTACCCAGATTAGGCATATTCCGGCACGATCACCTACAGTAATTTTACCTGGAATTTTCGGCAAGGAAAAATTGCGTTAACTGTCAATTTCCATGATGATGACGAAACTGTCGAGAGCTCCGACGTGCAATAGTCTTTTGAATTGTAACTTGGTTGAAATTGTAAGTGATAAATTATATTGCCGCTCAATCATGCATTTAAACAAATGAAAGTTAAATTTCTAATTAGATTTATTTCCATCAGTCGCCAAACACCGAAAATGTTTTATAAGAGAGTCCAACGAAATTTTAGCGATTCGTGTCGTAGCAAAGCTTCAGTTTAATGTCTACCTCAAGGCTTCGTCGCAAGCCGTTAAACGTCTAAACGTTGAACGGCAGTCGCAAAACCGTCACCCTTCCTGACAAGCCGCGCCGCAGGGTGCCCGGCAAACTTTATTCAATTTCCGTGATCCCTTTCGGCAAATCTCAACCAACCGTGGGGCTGTCGCTAGTTGCTACAACCTCGCCGTGTGGAACCACACTGACGTCGCCCGGAATGCGGAACCCGGGTCTAGCTGCCACCCCCGCGACGAACGGAGCTATAACTGGATTCCACCGTGTGAACAGGCCCCGTCAGCGCAATCCCGGGACCGGTATATGTGTCTATATGCTTAGGCTTCAACACGTGCACGTATGCGGCGTATACGCGTAATGGCAGCGAGAGACGCCGAGCCCCGCGAAAACGTATTCGCTAATGCATTCGGGTATATTTGCACAGGCCCGACAGCGAATATCGGCGACACGGGCTTGCACTCAAGGCCTGTAGGGGAACAGGGCCAATTGCAATACGTAATAATTAATCCTACTTTATATGGCCCGCCATGAACCATGCATATAAATCCTCACGAGACCCTCTTTTGGGGGCAACTTTTTTAATTTACTATTTATTAATATTTTAATAGATCGAAATTGTTTTTGAAAATGCTTAGCCCAGTCGGAATCGCAACCGGCTGCGCGACAGGTTCCGGGTTCGATTCCGGGGGGTACCGCTTATTCCATCCCGGGGTAAGCAATGCGCGGGGTACAGAACCTCCTGTGGTGATATATTCACTAAAGTAGTTAGAAATTTAAAAAAATCTAAAGCAAATGGGAGTATATTTAAACTTTTCTCATGTAATATTAAATGTGATAAAAAAAATCGGGTACTGTATCTCAAATTCGGATACTATATTACAAATTCGGGTCTCACTCATTAGTTGAAAGCGCGTATCAATTAATATAATGCAGACGCATATGAGCTACATGCGCCGTTGTGACCCCTTGAAGCATCTGTTCAGAGTAAGTTATGTGAGTGTGTGTTATGTCGGGGCTTGGAGAGTTGCAATCGTACCGTCGTCTTTCGTTTATTATTTTAAGACTTACTCATCTAGCTCCACTGGCAGGTTCGCGCCTGGTAGGTTCGTATTAGCATCCACTAATTCTGCAGTGATTCCTGCGTTACCATGCGCGCTTCGATCAACACCCTTTTAAATGTATTGAAATACTTGGTATAATATTGGGACTAGTTCAACTGACTTTGCCAACAAATGCCAATTCATGGTTGCCCCTGGAAATGAACCCACAGGCTTCCGTGCGTCCTTAACATGGTGGCTTTCCCGCAATGCAGAATGCTCAGTGGTTGCCTGTTTCAAGGGCAAAAATATTTTCAAGAGCGATAACAATCGTGAAAACACCTTTTTATTGACGGTCAATGGTCGTATTTTTATACGTGAATATCACAAGAGAATATTATATCTAGTATCTCTTATGGAACGAAAAACGAAAGCCCGAGCCGGGTATCGAACCCGGGATCGTCGCACACATGGCGAATACTCTACCACTAAGCTACGACGACCGTACTTTGTTATGCAGCCTACTCACAATGAGTGATCACACTAAATAATACAGTGCTAAATTTATTTGATTTCAATACGCAGAAATAAATGCTTTTGCAGAAAATATCAGGGCTTCCAATTTGCATTCGTCCACGCATGCGCAGGTCTGTGATAATATTCCCATAAGTGAAGACATAGTGCATCGCCTACTAATTCAATTGTTTTACGGTATGCTTTGACATTTTCGTACCACAATTTTGAAATGCACCGCGGCGCACAGGAAGCTTATGTATCGCTAAAATGAGCACTGGATAGAACTGACATACTCCGTTTTAGTTTTCCGCTGTTAGCTTCCCTAGTCACCGCGGCTGGATAAAAATTAAAATACTCGAGGGACTTGGTGAAATTCTTCTAAAGGTAAAAGCATCGAAAGCTGGAGCCAGCAATTTTGCCCCACATTTTGCCGTAGCAAAATGTGGGGCAAAATTGCTGGCGAATGTCATCGAATTCTTCAAACTGTTCCGGCGACTAAAAATATGGTATATCCTAAATAATTGGTCAAATAATATTCAATATTTAATTGACAGTGCTGAAAGAATTGCGCACTTAAATTAGTGATGTTGATTGCTTTGCTTAAAAGCGGCCTATAAAATCAAGGAAAATATAAATTGACAAGAAAAAATTGGGGTGTTAATCATGACTTAACTTAAACAATACGGCTTAAAACAAAGCAAGTTGTAATTTTTTTCATTATTCCATTTGTTTTATTGAATCAACTAGTTGTTTCCAATTTCTACAAATTAAAATTAACTCATTTGACTTCATTTCCGTTCAACTCATTTAACCAACATAGAAAAAGTTAGTCATACCAGAAATTTATTTACAAAAAAAATCAAATGTAATTTTGTCCAGTTTAGACACATTACTGCAAGATTCGCTACAGTAATTTTACAAGGAATTTTCGGCAAGGAAAAATTCCAACGAATTCGTATCCGCGCGCCTGTTATCTAAAATAACGCGGCGCACTTTTCGCAACCTATTGAGATCCGAGCATTTCTTAAATCAATGAATACGACAAGGCCAGTGACGTAATGGCTAAAGAAATCATCCTCCTGCATACTTTGCGACTTAATGTGACGCACATCTCGTCACTTGGTATCTGTCGCCAGCTTACAATAATAACCGTTAGTGACGCATAATTCCAATTCACCGGTAGGAACGCGCTGGGGCCCATAATAAACTAATACCCTACGTAATTAATAATTACCAGTGCTATAATGCACGGAGGGATGGATCAGGTGGATAGGGTCCGAGGAAGATCCACCTGTATGCGTTCACAACTGTACGTAGTTTTGTAGCAATGGTGAACACCCCACTGTAGCAACCTTGACTCCGTGACGACACACCTGGCTCAGCTCATTACAAACAAGGAAAACTCTGCTCAGCAGCAGTCACGCGAGTGACGCAACCAGCCACACGGGGCCCACGACATTCATTCGCTATGGAGTCAGGGTCATAGTCGTGGGTTGGCGTAATATTGAATGGATGAATCGTTTACACGGCGAAACATTTGACTGTCAACTTGCATTCGTTTCCTTTGGTCGTACAGTCGACAATATTTCATTTGAGATTTTGTCGCTAAATGTGACTGTGTAAAAAAAAGGAACGCTTGGATTCCTATATCACCGTCACGTGTGCATCGATGAATCAACCCAAGTGCCTTGACAAGACAGAAATGACGGCCACTTTGACCTTGACCGTCGGAACATAGGAAATTAGTTCCGGAAAAATCAACAAGGATTTCAAATTTCGCTAAAAGCTGGACAGATATCTTGTTCTCTCAATTCGCTTTGGAATTCGCAGCGTAATAAATTTGGTGAATAGTTTACATCAACTAATCAATCGTATAAACATCGCATTTGCCTCAAGGGCATGTGTATATCATATTGCGTTATACACAGTCAAAACAGTTTGTATACTGTGCATGTGTGATGTTTCCCGCAAAGCTTTTTAGTAGCCGATATAAATGCATTGTAATACGCAACGCCGCATCGCTTTTTAAAGGCATATTGGTGTAAGTCATTATTTTCGAACTGGGAAACGATAGGTTTTTTTAAATAACTCCATTGACACCTATGAATTTTTTATTTCCGTCGGCGGTATATAAATGTTTTAACCCTGTTCTAATTTCCTTTCTATAGTTTGACATGTGTAGAATACATTTTTGCACTTTACTCAAAAATTGAAAAAGTGACTTTCACCACTCTGCCTTTAATATCTTCAAATGCAGTTTGCTGTAACTGTCCCTGAATGAGGGCGCGACAATAGGTGAAGAATAACTGTGTCAGAGCGATTCATTTTTTATTTTATTCCAAATATAAGATGAATTATTACCCTCCACCATCCAATGCAAAAGTTGTGCGCCCGTGCTAAATGCCAGATATGGTGCATAAGATATGCCAGATGTGGAGTGATGAATGCGCAAGGATTTGAAATAAAGGTCGAGTTCTAACATACGGCGTCTATCGGGTGGGTGACACGAAAGCTCTCTGGGCGGAAATTCTTGGCGGATTCGAATAGGACGTGGGGCGCGTTTTATTATTCGACTTTCGAGATTTCGAGACGCACGTACGTGCTGTCAGACACGTGGAACCGAAATTAATAATTTATCTTTGGACGAGCGGCTATACCAAATTTTGTCAAGTTTATGGCCCCGCCCGCGCTGTGCAAATTAACTCAAGTAATTTCTCTAAGCCTGGTCGTTTATGTATTCATTGTGCATGGGGATATACGTGTGTGTATATTCCATAAAAAACATATAGGGGACGGCCATAAATAGCCATGCTCTCCTGAGATCCAAGAACTCTTTGAACTAATCATTCACAAGAGTAAAAGAAAAATGACCGAAGGGTCCTTCTCGAATTTCACCAAAATTACTACTTCGTCCCAAAAGCGTTTTTCCAAACATATACAGAATTATCAACAAATTGAATACTCCCTGGAGTTCTGAAATGGTTCAGTAGTTCAAAATCCATTTGGACAACTAATTGTAAGTAAAAAATATAATAACATAAATTAGCTAAATAAAATAATTAATTAGGTGTTTAAAATAAAGAATTTATTGTAAGTAAAAAAATATAATAACATAAATTAGCTAAATAAAAAAATTAATTAAGTAGTTCAAATCTGAATACAGTGTACAGTGTTTTTTATCTTTTAGGAGCAAGCAATTAATAATAAAAAGTAATGAAGGATTTGTCACCTTGATCTCGCAATTCATTTAATACGCGTGACCTTGGTTGCGGAGATTCTCCTAATATAACAACTTGCCGCTGAATCGATGCGAAACCTCGGCAAACGCTCTCGCCTGTTCTCCCGTACAGCTTGCTAAGTTAGCGCGTTCAATACACAGAGGGTCTCAGGTGTGTAAATGTCATACAAAAATAGCTCCACCTGTAGACGACTCCACCCCCATTGTCGTCACTCGGAATAGTACATGTATAACGAATGTGAATGGATCTTAGTCTGAGGCTGTCGCAGATTATTTTTTTTATTATTATTCCGGATCACTGTAGTGAATAACACTACAGGAGGTTATTTTACCCCTCGCGTCGCTGCGGCGATATATGAGGGGCACATTCCAGTACCACAGAATCGAATAAACGAAAGCCTGCGCCGGGAATCGAACCCAGGACCACCCGCTTAGTAGTCTATGACTATAGCCACTGAACCACGGAGGCCGCACAATGATTAAAAGTGTCTTACTATCGGACTTTAAAATCGCTAATTTTTTTTACGTTTAATCAGTTTTTCTCAATTATCGTATAATACTGTAAAGTTTGTTTTTTACTTATGATATTTTTTATCGGCAATTATCTCTTATCGTTTATCGGTTCTGCGAGAGCGTTACTGTTTTGATCTCGCGTTGCCATAACAACCGAGATCTGTTATGATCTCCCTTATTGCCAAGACAACCGCGTGACATCAGCGTCAGCGCATCTCGCATCACCTTTTCCAAAACACTCTCGTGACAAACGTTGGTGACGTCATTGTTCCGAAATTGCACCTCATTGCATCCATAGGTTGTTTGCAGGGACGCCTTTTTTTCGACACGAAAATGAAATTACAAAAACGCAAACGTCCGATTGGATTGGCTCATGATCAAGTCTCGTGACTAATGGTGACGTCAGCCGGCCTTGGGCCAAAAAATGGGCCCTCGGACGGGGCTCTCGTTAAATCGGGTTTTAGTAAGAACAAGATGTCCGCGCGCATTAGGACGCGAATGGACGCAACGCTGCTTAGCAACGCCGTTACGCGATTGGCAATGATCGATATGCTATTGAGTAATTATTTTTGGTTGGCGGTACCAGTGCAATCTTCTGTTATTTTGTTGAACAGACAGAGAATCAAGCTGCCCTTCTAAGGTAAGAGTTTTTCGTTCCAAAATAGCTATCAACAGGCCATGCGCCCATGTTGAAAAAAAATCACCCAGTCGTGTAGCATGTGCGTGCGTCGATGTTCGAAATGTTTACCAAAACTCCCTGAACCCTTTCATTCCTTCAGCCAAACATCATGTTACCATTTTGCTATTTGAATGACTCTTATCTATAGATCGGAGATCTTCATGCTAGATCTGTGCTTTTAATTATTCTGAAATTTAAAAGGAAATACGAAAAATGATGGAAGTGATAGGAAAATTGTAAAGGTCCGCAATAAAACGTGTTAAATTACGAATTCCTTAGAGCCATCACTGCAAGTAAATAACCATTATTCTTAGGACGTTAAATACCTAACAATGTAGCAATAATTCAATGAGAGTTCAAGGTGAAAACTATAAATAAGTCGACCTAAACAGCCAGTAGGCATACTCGATGGTGAACAGTGCTGTGCAAATGGTGCGTGAAGTGGCTGGTTTCTCCCCCGTAAGACCTCGAACGTGTTTGGCAGCTGGTTCGGTGATTCGGTACCTGCTTCGGATATTTATTTTCTCGTTTGGTAAAGGTGCTCAGAGGTACAGGAACATTTTTTGTGTTGCCACTGAAGTCACGGACATCACTGGGAATGGTAAAAATGGTGATAAATTCAACCCTCAAAATTGTGCGTTCCGTTTCAGGGTTTCGGGTTTGATTCCCGACACGGCCTCTCGTTTATTCGATCCGAGGTACTGGTGAAAATGCACTCTTAATATAGTGCTGAAGCACCAAGAAGAATCTCATGTAGTGCTAGTTGAATTGTAGTAATATAGTATTATAGTGATATAGTTAAATAGTAATATAGTGCTGAAGCACCAAGAAGAATCTCATGTAGTGCTAGTTGAATTGTAGTAATAAAGTTACTGCTATAAAAAAAAAAATCCTGTTATAATTCCAATCACGTATAGTTTATCGGAACGATCGAATCTTTGGCACAGAGGCGTGAACATCCACATGACCAAAAAAATCCGAACAAGTTTATTTTCTGATAATCGACGCTGTACCACGATACTTTTGCTCCAATCACTTTCGTTTCAACCTTTGTCGGGTTTGCGTAGATATCACCACATCTGGTGCGAAATACAAACACACCTGTGCCTTCCCGCTGAGCACTTATGCCAGATTGTCAGACGACAGCTGGCATTGGATTCTTTCCCAGCCCCGTCCACATAGTGCCAGAATTTTTCCTTTAACCTGATGCCTCTGTGCCAAACATTGCCGGCCATTTTCACGAGCCATTGACCACATTTCAATTATTGTGTGTACCACTTTTCAGATTTCGAATACGGCGCTAGACCTTTGGCGGTGAGGTGAAGCAAAAGAGTATATTTCCGCACATCCAGTTTTGTTTTTGTACTGGTCTCCGGTTTGCAAGAGAGCAAGGAAGCGACGTCCGCCTGAATTTGAACTCTGTCCAGTCGGCGTCACTTGCCAAACTCAAAAATGGCTGTCATTAACCGCACGCTGCTCGTTCCCAAGCTACATTATTTCCTCGTGTTTGGCAGTAAGTATGTCACCATATTCATTGCAATTATATTTTGATAGGCGAGTGACGCTCGTATCCTTAGAACTTCATGGTTTGAGCGTTCGTGAAACAGACGTCAAATTATAAAATAATTATTTAAAATCACATTACCGTCTTTTCGGGCGGACGGGACGCACCCCTCAGATAAGGTTTTGCGCCCTTTCCGGGCGTCTTCCGCTCTTCTCGATTCCGTGACACCAGACTGAGTGCACTGA
>JAUJYS010005909.1:0-10702 GCA_033995665.1 Melogona broelemanni | reverse complement strand
TCTTGGTCGTAATTGTTGCGGTCACGTGACCCCGATCAAAAGCAGGGCCAACTTTTGCTCTAGTGTGAAACGGGCCTAACGATTCTTAAACAGTCAAATTTATTATGCTAAATCTCCCAATATTTCATACAAAAAGTGCGGTAGTAAATAAAGTAATTCGTGTTGTAAAATAGCTTAGTTTAGTTTTTATTAACATATTCATATAGTTATACAAACATATTATCACCCCAAAATATGGGAGAATATCCCCACACCTTAGCCACACCGAAGTGTAGGCTATGAGGGGTGGGTCAATTAATTTATCACGGATTTCATCGTAACTTCAGAAATTTGCTGCCCCCGAAAAAATACTAAAGCAGGCAAACAGGCACACCTTCCATTCCCGTAGTGATTGCCAACATTTTCACGTGCGCATGAACGCACACAAAAAAAAACGGTGTCAGGAGGATCTCCAGGCGTCTTCAAACACGTGCATGTCATGCACTATTAAGAGTTACGGATTCGGAACAGTCGTTTGTTAGGCACTACGCGCCCACCTCCCCCCTCCACTTAATGTCGCGT
This sequence comes from Melogona broelemanni, assembly GCA_033995665.1. Taxonomy (NCBI): domain Eukaryota; kingdom Metazoa; phylum Arthropoda; class Diplopoda; order Chordeumatida; family Chordeumatidae; genus Melogona; species Melogona broelemanni. The sequence continues at coordinate 10,141 of JAUJYS010005909.1, read as the reverse complement.
GTGACAATTGACCTATTGCTTTGAATAAGAAATTAGCTTCTTTTTAGTTTCTCGCTATCGAGTCACGGAAAACACGCCGTTTCCATTGGTATTGCAACGCCCGAATACAAGTTACCTGCACCAAGCACCGAATTCAATTTACAATTCGCCCCCCAAACTTAGTATCCATAATAAATCAACTGCTATAATTATATCAGGAGCCCGATTGAGCTAGTTTGATTCCCCCAGCTACCTTCATCAGTAGGGTTTTCAACCATTTCCCCTAAAAATAAAAATCTAATTTAACGTAGAGCCAAACCGATATTTTTTTTATTTTTTTCTGATTTTCCGGTTATTTCAGTACAAAGCCTAGCGAATTTCAGCTCGGAAATGTCTGAAAAAAATGATTAATTTGTTTGCGTGAGGCTATTGGGTGAAAAAAATAAAAATAAAAATGGTGTACAACAAACTGTAATTTTATTGTGACTTTTGTTCCAACGAAAAACCCGTGGAATTAACGGTTGAAACTTTGGCAGACTTTTTTGGCCGTCGGCAATTTCGAGCACGATGATCAAATCCAGACGAGACCAAAGATATAAATGACGTAGAATGCAGAAAAACAGTCTTGACAGAGTTACTCGAGCACAGCATCGCAAAAGTACTGTGACTCATAAAATCGGTTTCAGAAAAAGTATCGTGGGTTTAACTGTTATAAATCTTTGCCCAAGGAACAAACGAACGAGGAAGGCCTACAGCTTATTTTAGCTCGCTGTTTTTCGCAAAGTCTCATCTAAAAGCAAACAGATCGGCTTAATGCCACATTTTCATTGCTAACTTCGAAGTCCCTCGAGAGTAGGCCGCGACCTACCTAAAACAATCGCAGCCAATTTGTTTCAAAGACCTTTACCCAGCTCTCATGAAAATCAGACGAACAGGGCATCCTTCCGCAAAAGCCTAAAGCGAAAAAACCCCTGTCGTTCCACAACCAAATCAATCCAAAATCTGTTATAGACGAGGTTGGTGTGTTGTTCTTTTACCCCCAAAAGAAACGAGAAGGATATATAAGCTCCTGATACTCGCAGCCAGCATAACAGACAGCATCATTAAGTCCACAACAACAGTCACGTAAAATAGAGATACTAAGCGGGCTCACGCGGCATCTTTGGCGGCATAAATGCTGGCGAATTTGCGGATTTTGAAGCTCACCACGTTAAAATAAAAAGGTTGATTGCTGTTTGAAAACAATTTTTGATTCGGAATTATTTACATTTGGTGACTTTAAATCAGAGTTAAAGTTAAGGAAATCTTAACCGAATCATATGGCCCCAGGAGGATATATATTTTTTTAGATTGGCCAACCACCAGACGTTTCGATTCGACTCAAAAACAACAGAAGCCGACGTCAAACTGCGCCCGAAGCCGCCGGAGAGTTGATGAGAAAGACGCGGCTACGCAAAATAATTTGAAACTAGCGACTAGAATACAGAGAAAAAGAGGAAACTCAGCTTTATACAATAGGTGCATTAAGAAATAGCCACCCATGGCATTTTACTTGAAAAAACAAACGTTACATTTTACGTACAAGTCTTGTCACCCTGTAAAATCCACCATCAAAACGGGGTTGGCCAATAGCGCTACAGATAGCGCCACTAGTTCAGGTTACATCCTACCGTTACACGTGGACAGGGCTGCGATTGCAAAGATGGTACAGAATTCACCTACGCTTTGAAGAAGCATATACCGAAGTTAGATAGCAACATCATCACTATCTATGAGAATACCAACAATCGTAGAAAACGCTAGAAATAAATTACTTGATTTTGCGAACTGTTCGGTCGTCATCATCCACGAGAACTCGCCAAATGAGAGTTATTCAACATACTCGATATTTCATTACTTTATCTACGTTACCGTATTTTAAAGTTTCCAATTCGAATCGGAATCAGATATAGGTTTTAGAACAAACAATTATGCATGCAAGAAATCACATAATAGAAATTTAACATAATCCCGATCTGTCGAATCCCACGCCTGCATCTTGCATTTGACTTGTTCTTGCCGAATCAAATTTAATATTGGTAGCTTGTGCGTGATGAAACACGTGAACACGTAATCAAACACGAGATGATTGTTCACGTTCATGATAGATGGACAATTCACGTTCATGATAGAAAGGAGAGATAGAGGTGAACACTTGACTTTCCCCCATCTCTCCCGTCTTCAAGATCCGTACGAGTCTTTATAAGCTGCAGGTGGTGGCGCCCCCTACTCGCGTTCCCCCCGAGGAGCTCTCCCGAGATGTGTATTCGTTACGAAGTTGCCAACCTCCCCACCAACTACATACGGCAACACACAGGGATTTCTGTTTATTTAGATTGCAGTCGTACAAGTGCAAACATTTCGGCACGGTTGATTCGAAATTGAACGAGACACGTGGTTCGATTAGAAAAATTAATTTCCTTCCGAAACTGCGCTCGACTGTAAAAATGCGCCCCATAGCAAAGGAGAGGGGTAGAGACCGACGAAAGGATGAGACTATGTCATGTTTGAGTAGATGAAAAGAAGTCGGAAAAAAATTGCTCCACACACAAATTGGATGAGAAAAGAAATTCCTTAATGCTTTCAACTGACGCCTGGGAAATTTTTCATACACTAGAGAGCGTGTGTAGTACTGTTGCTACGTTCCGTCGAATCGTTCACGATTCCTGGTGACGTAATGGGGCAAGTGCTCTCCAATTGGGTAGATTCGATGAGGTATCACGTGTCGCGTGACCTAATATTAAAAAGCAAAACAATGTAACCGAAAATTAAAAACAAAGTTACTTTCTACATCATTTTTTAAAGTCAAGTATTCTCTTAAAGATGCAAAAATTTAAATCACAAGCCCGTAATAGCTTTTCGAATAATAAATGTTACATGCGCCAAATAACCACACGAATAATAATCGAACAAAATAATCGAACTATTTTTTTTTTAAATCGTATCGAATCTTTCTCGACAATAAAAACTTTGCGGTCCATTGCCTCACTACCAAATTGGAAAAACCAGATTGATTTTTCAGAGCCTTTGCCACACCAGCTCAAAAACAAGACAAAGTGCCGTCCAAGAGTGATTTAAAATATTACTTATATTCCCGGTCTTCGAGACATGTTCGGCCACACCACAACACACAACAAATACGGCGGAACATCCAAGATGGCGACCACACATACGCACAACATACAGCGCCACCTACATACCGACATTTCCCCCCGCACGTGCTTCGACTACGCTCGACCACGCGAACCCAACACCTCACAGCAGAAAGAACGCGTTCGGTTTCCGGTACAGCGCGTGGAGATAACGCACGTGCCGCAGCGCCATCCCCCCCACTCCCCTCTCACTACCCAACCAACCAACCCCACGTGCAAAAAAAAAAAGTTGTAAATTGGCCTCACGAGTTGATAGCCCCCGCGCGGACGAACCGGCGAGAGAAGACGCGCGCGCGGGGAACGGGGCGATAACGAGCAATTAAATTCGGGAACGGCCGGCACTCGGACCCATAACATGTGTTCGGAATTTCAAACACCATCGCGGAGAGGAACTAATTAAAGAGGCGTGGGTGGTAGTGCGTGCGGCGGCAGTGAGAAGAAGTGCCGAGAGATAGAAATAGAGGGGGAGGGGGGGGGGAAGACGGAACTACCGAGAAAAAAATCAATTCTCCTCGCGTCTATGATGATAGGCCGGAGATGCAATAAAGCCAAGTGCCTTCTCTCTCTCTCTCTCTCTCTCTCTGACAACGTGCGAAATCGGTACCATTTCGTTTTTGAAACACCATCATCATCATATGTGTTCTTGATTGTCGGAACAGCGAAAAATTACTCGCTATGCGAGGGGGTGGGTGGGTGGGTGGTGGATATACCAAGAAGAAATTACATTCTTCGCAACACCCACCCACCCACACCTAACGCACACTCCTAACAATATCCGCAATTTTCGAGCGTTCTGGAAAATAACCATAAAGTGTTATTGGCGAACGCAACAAGAAAAGAAAAAAATAATGTTGCGGCAAACTTTTAATTTCTGGATCGATGATGCGGCTCGCTACCCAATTTGTTCATCGAATTAGCCGGTGAGGCCACGCATTGGGGAGGAAACTTTCGTTTCCAATTCTTGCTAAATTTTCGCCATTGGTTTTAATTATTATGTTGGTTAATTTTTTAGTGGTTATTTTTATTATTTTTTAAGCGAAATGTATAAAATATAGCAAACCATTATTTGTTTAATGCATTTTAACTGGTGTTTTTAGCTAAAGAAAGTTACTTGTATCACAAAATTCATGGACAAGGTCAGATTATCGATAATTATGATGTTTCAATAGCTACTAATAGATAACGGAAGTTTTCATAGTAAAATGAAGCAGATTTTTCTAGATAATTCAAGATCAACACCAAAGAAAAAGTGTCAATGACGATCTCGAAAGACGTAACAGACATTCACAAATACTAAAAAAAGGTTAAATAGCCAACCAAGTCTTCCAATTGAAAAGAAGTGGGTAAGAAAGACGATCGATACGCACCTAATCGTAAAAAAAATGGCAAGTACCGGTTGAGATAGCTTGACCCCTGTCAAGCGGAAACGACCACACCAAGATGACCACAGACAAAAAGACAAAGGCGCCCCTCGGCCATCACAACCATAAAGTGCGCGCGCAGAAAGATTACGGTCACGTCCGCGAACGTCATTCCGAACGCCTTTGCCACATTTTAATTACCGAAAATGAAAATATTATCGGACAGCATTGTGACCAACACACGAACAACAGCACTGCGGGAACTCTGTTCGTCGACAACTACGGCTGAACAACAGTGGCGACGCCAGACGGCAGACCGGCACAGCGCTACCAATCAAATACACGGGTTACCCCTTGTTTATTGGAAATCATACCGAACTTCAAACCGTGTAACGACAAGCACAAACCAAAGCCAGTGAAATGAAGCTTTGAATTAAAATGAGTTGTAGAAAACAGTAAATTAGTCTCTACAGTAATCCAATGATCATCTATGGTAAAAAGTCTATATTTATGAGCACAAAATATACAAAATGACGAGGAGCACATAATTTAAATCGCCGAACCGGAACGATGCAAAAGAGCGAGAACATCGTTCCGGTTCTGCGATTTAAAATATTTGCTTCGAATGTTTGTGAATTTTTTTTCCATGCTCACAAGCCTTCAATTACACCAAAGATTAACATTGAAATAACGTAGAGAAATAATGTAGAGACATCTGTATTTACAAATCGTGATTATAAATGTGAAATGACGGATTCGAACACACAAATGTTGGATGGTTAGGTGGATGCGACAACCCAGACTAGGCCAGCCGCAAAATCCATTGTTTTATTCAAATCGAATAACCCATACCAAGATGGGTTAAATGAGCAAAAAATGAAAGAGTCCGAGCGCGAGAGTTAAAAATCACATGTAATTACAATACTATCAAACTGGTTTTTATATCTCGCATTTTGACTCATGTGTGAAACCGGGCATTGCATTTGCAGATTCCTGGCAGCGAATAGACGGGCGTCTGCAACACTGTCTCCCTTTCGCTCCCGCCTACGAACAAAAAACCCACAAGCACGGAGGAGGAAAGGGGTGGGTATGTGAGGGGACGGAGAATCTCGGACCCTTGACAAATGTCGAGAGTGGAGCCCGCAGCATTGTTAGCGGCGCCCCCGGCATGCCAGCCAAGCTTTAACGGCCGACATTAAAAACGGTCGGGACCGGCTATATAAATATAGAGAGGGGTGGGTGGCGGTGGTGGTGGTGCTGGTTACACACATTCCGGGGCGGGGCGGCGGCGGGGAGCGCCACCCAACGGGCAAGGACGGGTTAACTCCCTTCGCATCCCCCCACCATGGGTCCGTTCCTTTCGGAATGAACCTGTTCCCGTTCCTCCGATGGAAAAAGGAATCAGTTCCCGTTACAGTTCCTCAAAAATTAAAAGGAACCTAGGCGTTCCTAAGTTCCATTTCAAAAGGAACCTGGAACTTTTCCGTTCCTTAGATTAAAAAATTAAAAAAAAAATTAAAAAAATATACAGGACAAATGTTGATTTGGGGACACAGACCAAAAGCTTTAAACCGATCAAAATATTTATCAATTTCATTTTGATGCTGTAAAATTGTTCGGCTGTCGGCACCCCCGAAAATAAACATCCCGTTCCAATTCCTCAAAAAAAGAACAAGTCCCCGTTCCAGTTTCAACAGAAATAAAATGAAAACCCAGGCGTTCCCTAGTTCCTAAAAAAAAGGAACCAGTTCCTAGGAACGGAATTTTCCGTTCCATTCCCTACCCAATACTGCCCCCTTTACCACGGCACGAATATATGAAGATGAACGGGTGAACCGCCCGTGTCCCCTCTAGTCACGTCCGCCGCCACCCCCTCAACAGCACCTCCCACTCCCAAGCACAACCACCGAGCAGGCGCTGGCCGGCGGACGGGCGGTTGGGCAGCAGCGGCGCTTCAAAGACAAAAGGGCCGACAAAAAGAGGTTTTACGAGCGCGGGGAGCTTCCTTCATTTATTTCTCGTTGGTTTTCGGCACGTGCCTCGCCCACAGTCAACTTCACGTCTGGGTTTAGTGCGGCACGTACGTTCTGGCGGATCCGGTTAACAAGCACCCGGCGTTGGCAAATAGAAACCACCGAACCAAGTGCTCAATTTGACACTTGGAGGAGAACTAATCACCAATCGACGCACCAATCACAATAAAAAGAAAATTTAATTTGATATATTAATTATTTGAGCCACCATAGACTAGAACAATAAAGACAATCTCGGGTTTTTGTTGCATAATTTTTAAGATGGCGGCTTCGGACTTAGAAAGCATTTAAATACACGATCGAATTTATCACATTTCGACTTACAATTCGACTACGACTCGTAAATCCTGGTTACTTTGTTTGGGCACAATACACCAGTGAGCTTGAATTATCCACAGTATGCAAGCGTATGTACACAAAAATAAACTTGAGACCAACTTGTACATTCATTCTCGTCGAACCGAGACGATTCAACGACGAACGAGATTGTGAAATTAAGCGCAAAATGATAAAGTTGTGTCGATGTTAAAAGACTGAATCATTTTCTCTTGGCAAATGGTAATACAACTGACAACTGATAAATGCTTCTGGAATGGTTTAAAGAAAAATTAAAGAGTCACTTCATTGAGAAAATTTGTCGAAGCAGGAACACGAACACTAACAAACACAATTGTTGGTGACGGGGTTGATTCCCTTCAGAAGAACAGCAACCCGATATTGTCGACCCTTTTCACTAACCGCCACACAACCTCCCATGATGCAGAAGAGAACAGAAAAAAATGCTTATCCAAGAACCCGAATCCGGGTTAGAGGCCATTAACGTTTACAAGTCTTGCACCGGGTCGACATGCGAAGGAGGCCAAGATTAACTAAAAACAACAAAAACAATCCCCCGCAAATCCATACACACAAATAAAAACCACCAGATCTGTTATCCACTTTTTTCATAGCAAAGGAGACTCAAGAAGTTTCGATTATTTCTTTAGATGGAAGAGCAATCCAACAATAACGGAAACTCATCATTGGTACTAAGTACCGGTCTCGACCACCAGATGGCGCCATAATTTTTATAGGATTTTTTCCCCTCTTATGCCATACCGGGGTCATTTTGGCAACTCTTAAAAACAAGTTATTGCCATGTCCCCATCAACAGAAATGCCCAGAAGCAACTCTTCAAATATAATGATAATTTTTCGGAAAAAGTGTGGTAAATTCCCGCTATTACTAGCTTCATTGTACCTCGTTTCCGGTGGACACATAAGCCACAACCAGGTCAACGCTTGCATCATAAATCAAGAATGAATGAAGCCCAGGACAAACTGAGGGTGAAGACGCCTGAGTTGGCGAGACACGAAGCACAAGATAAGAAAGTCTAGAAGGGTCTGAGGGGAAGAATAGTCTGTTCTAATGTTTCTGCTATGTGCTTTGAGTCTGCTTTGTGCTTTGAATCTCGCCCAACTCAGTCGTCTTCACCTCCAAGTTTATCACGGGCTTCACTCGTTCTTAATTTTTTTAGACAATTATCTTCTTTAGTTTCAATATGCACATCAGATTCGGCTAAGAAAATAGAATAGTCAGTTTTGGAATGGTCACCGAATGGTCAGCAATGAGGAAATAGAAAAATACAACATTAAACGACAGCCAAAAATTAGAGCGCGGTTAATGGGCAGTAACGCAATGCCTCGCCCAACTAAGCCAAGACAGGCCTACTATACATAGGATGGTCTCGGACAGTGAAGCCCCCATTTAAGACATTATAATCCACGGGCCAGAGAGTCTACACGATTTCGAAAATCACAGCAGCATAACACGGGCTCGCGAATGCGGCGTACAATATGCACAGGGTTTGGACAAAAGAAAAGGAAACACTTCCATTCGTTCACGTGTGGCCAGAAGCGATCAAATTCATGGTGAGCAGACAGCGGAGTTTCCATTATTTTGTCCAACCCCTATATCGGCTCGCTACGAATACTCGACTGTGCACGTGCGTGTGTACAAGGGCAGGCGCCATTGTACATGTAATTCCCCCATTGAGAGTGGGAACAAGCGCGGAGAGAGAGATCTCCAGAGTCTAAGACTGGCGCAAGCAAAAGGGGTTAGGCCAGAGGTTTAATTGCATTAACGCACCGCGGGAGCCACGGAAGTCCGACCTCCGAGTACCTCGAGAGCAGGGCTGGCCTATGGCCTATGTACGAATCTCTCTCGCTATCACAAAATGGTCGCATATTTGCTGTAGCAGGATGGTTCGACAGAAAAATTGTCCGCGCGGTGATTGGAGAGTTAATACGGTAATTGCATCATCATTCAACTTAAAGTTGGAATAGTTCTATTCGCGTGCATTAAGCACGACGTCGTATGGTTGTATTCCTGTGCGTTCTTCGACGTTGTTCTACGGTGTGACCAGATTTAATAAATCTTGTTTGTTCGAAACCACATTACTGGTGAAAATATGCCCCTTCACACATTGCCAAAGCAAACCTATGCTATTGAATGGCTTTTCAGACGAGCCCCATCTCTTTTCAAGGACTGACATTCGTAAAAATAACATTTGAGAAGGTGTGCCATTTGAACAGCTGCTCTTAGCTGGTCTCAAGACCACAACATTACTATTCGTTAAATAGGTTGTGTTGCAAGCGTTACTTAAGTCCGTCTATCCCCTCCAAGCTTGGGTTTCTGTCACAACACATATTTGACATTGTCCAATACATATTTGCCATTGCTAATGTTACTAAAAACGCCAGCGACGCGAATTAAAAAACAGTAGAAAGTTTTTCCTGTGACAGTCATCCATCTGTTCCTCAGTCGACAAGGAAACATTGTATCACAGATGAACTTATGGACTGTTGGTTGAGTGAAATGGTGGCGATGAAGCTGGTAGAGATTTTTTTTGTGTCAATTGACAGCAGCGTTAATAGCAGAGTCACCAAAAAAAAATCCCAACTTGAGTTCTTTTGTGCTGATGGTGCCAAGCAGCAATTTACGAGTGTCTGAAACAATTTTGGAAATTTCTGCGCTCGCATTAAGAAGCGAGCGCATGTTGTGTTGTGCGTTCGCCTCCATAAATGAAATTACTTCGACACAGAGAAAACGGGGTACAGACAGAACAGAGATGTCATCACCGAAGTTACAAATGAGATTTCTTCATAAGACCACACCACAACCGAAAATACCTTACATTTTATACTACAACTTAACTGTTAACAAAGATAAAAGGCACGCTAAACGCAGAACTACCAAATACAAATTCAAAACTGAATTAAACTGAGTATCGAGCATGTTAATTTTATTAACAGAGTATCGAGCATGTTAATTTTATTAACAAGGAACGATTTGCTAGCGAAATTAACGATACAGTTTATTGAATCACGTGAAGGTGTAACACCTGGCACGTTAATTTTATCGACAAGGATCAATTTACTTGCGAAATTAATGATACAGTTTCGTGAATCTGATGCATGAGCTTTAAGCCCGGCTTCGCCCGGTTGTGTATTGCGCCATGAGTACCTTCTGTCTTTTGTTGAATTATTTTTGACACACGTTAATATGTTTGCAGACAAAGTGTTTTTTTTTAAATAAC
>JAUJYS010005908.1:0-10703 GCA_033995665.1 Melogona broelemanni | reverse complement strand
CCTCACATATCTCCACAGAGACACGAGGGTGCAGTAATCCTGTAGTGCACTAGGCGCTACTGTGATTTAAAAAAAAATGCAACCTGGCCTAAGTGTCCTTTGCGAAATGCCTTGTTACAGAACAATTTGTTCAATATTATTAATCTACTCATATGCATTTACCACTTGTTCAATTCTCAATCAATTTTGTTCAATTGCTGTGTTCGACTTGCACCATGCCAGGTAATTAATTAATTTTATCTATGACAATTGAAATTCGTAATTTTTATTTGTCTTCAGTTTCTACAGAATACTGCTTCTCCGTTAATTAAATCTCGACTCCGAGTCTACAGAATATCTCTCGTTTTTCTAAGTGGCAAATGCTAAGTAAAAATTACGGTTGGCTTCCTTCCCCAGCAGCGCTCTCTATTCACATCCCCTCGTCTAGTCCGGGTCCCAGGTTTCAATACGAGGCATGCTTCACTCCCCCTTCATCTAATTCCCCCACCTCTTAGCCATCTGTAGTCATTTCGTGCCTTGATTTACCCAGACGCACGGTTACGCCGTAAACACATTGGCACGCATGCTCTTTCAATTGTGGTGTGCGCGCTGTACATCAGGGGATGTAACGCGTGTACGCGACAGTCGCGACCTATTCTGTTCAGAGAGGCCCCGCGCTACTTGATATTTGTTCATGAATGTACTATGACAGTTATTCCCAATGGCACGTATAATGATACGTGCCATTCATGAAATTCAAAAGTGATGCCGAGTAATTTCAAATGAGGTTGACGTTTTATCTTGCATTTTAAGTGGCTGGCATTCAAAATAAATGCTAGCAATATTGAAATTTGCGTCTGCGGCGATCCTGAGTACGATTCCCGGCACAGGCTTTCGTTATTCGATCCCGAGATATTGGTCGCATATATTCACGCATACATTACCGTAATGCTTCGGCGCGATGATTTTATACTTGTAATATTGCTTACTACTTGCTTAATACTTGTAATATTGTTGCGATATTTTAGATTGATATTGTTGCGATATTTTAGATTGATATTGTTGCGATATTTTAGATTTAGATGGAATAGAAAGGTTTGATTGATTATTTTACTATTGCGATTGTTATATTATTACGATATTGCGATTTAATCTTGAACTAATGTATAATCAGATAACAAATTTATTCCCAACGCCATTTACGAACAGCTGGTATCTTCAGCTTGTACCCTAAACATGAATTAAACGATTTATATTGCATTTATTTTTTGCGTGGGCGTGCTAAAAGCAACAAAAAAAATCAAGTTGCACACCCGTGTCTGCTGAATGTTCGCTGAATTTCCACGATTGGGTATGGCATGCCAAATCTAATTTTAGCAATTTCAAATACCGTAGTTATAAATAAACGATTTAACGCGTTGAAAATAAACGCGCAAAACAAATTGCTTATATAATATTAAAAAATATTTTGAACAATGCGTGTATTTTTCGAGTAATTTTGCTTAAAAAGTTGTGGACTGTATTTTGGTATAATTCATTCAAAATTAAATATGAATGAATTTCAATGAGTATGTCCCAATAAGTCCTAGTTTAAATTTTTCTATTTAAATATATTTTTTCTGAAAAAAAAAATCTTAAGACACGCTGCCAAAAAGTCATCTCAAAACATATGGTAGCTGTCGCGCATTCACAATGGAGATTTCAAATTTTCGGTTATATTCTCTACGAGAGCTAATAGCCATTCACCAGCGTTTGCTTATCCCTGCCACCCCCATATAGCACATCTCCCCCTCTTCAGCGTGATATGTAAATGAGTCCCGCCAAAAGGAGAATGGAAGGAGGGGTGGGGGGGGTGAAAGTCGTGTGCGCAACCGTCGAGTCGTCGACCAGATTTAATGTTTTCCTCTACCGGGGTAGGGGTACAGTACCAGCCGGCCGACTGGCGTCTGCGCTTCTACGTTTGCCTCGTTGTCCCCCCGCAGTTATACAGCTGAGGTTGATTTCGGTGACCCGCCGATGAACTCTTATTATCACACGGCGAGCGCGTGGCGACTGCGTGCCGACGTATTACAATGACCTTTTAATAGAGTTAATCGGGCGCCAGACGGCAAGAATTTTCGATATTTTTTGCTCCAACATAATTTTGTGCACAACATAATTATATTATTTATGGGGACCACATATAGTAATATTTTTTTTTTGTAAATCAGTTTCATTCGTATATAATACTATTTATTTTTTTTCCACTGTGGCCGAGAGGTAGCGTGCTCTCTCACCAACCAGCGGATCTGGGTTCGATTCCCAGCGCAGCCGATCGTTTGATTGGCTGGCGAGGGGGAAGGCAATGGCAAACCACCTCTGTAGTCTGTAAAGAAAACTCAGGGGGCTTCTGCTCCCTGAAGTTACCAGGTGTCGGGGGATCGAGGGTCGGGGTCCGGAGACGACACGAAAGACTTAACAACAACAATACTTAATACTATTTAAAAAATACAGACATACACATTCAGTTCCGTAGTTTTAATTTCGTTTACAATATTCGCTATACATTTTTAATTAGCCAAAAATTATTCCTCTTTGAGACCTTATTCAAATTCCTATTTTATGGCGATTACAATTAAATTACAATTGGCGTCGAACTTTTCGAGTCTACTGTCTACCCGTTGGCAGTGGCGCAGCACGAAATTGCCGAAACGGAAAAGTTTGAAACATAATACAAACCAATTAACAGAGTTGTATTTTATTGTCTCGATTTGTTAAATTTGTTTTTAAATCAATGTGTTTTTGATTTTCTAATGTGTTTTTCATTTGTTGTCTATAATTTTTGTGTTTTTAACCGTATAGCATAAACAATATATTCAATAGAACAAAAGCGAAAATAATTATTTGAGCAAACAATAATTTCTGAAATAAATTTGCAATGTGCGCAGCGCGTCAAGGATTTGTCAGGTTGCAATTGACGCCACTTGAATCGCTTGGCTCGCCAAATTTTAATTTGCCATTAAAAAAAAGCTGTTTATATGCGATTGTCCCTAAAAAAAAGAGACCATGTCATCAGCCATCACCGATCATCGCCACTTTGGTGCCCATAATGAATCACGGGAACCGCCACCAGAGGGCCCAACACTCTGTCATGCACAAAGGCCATACCGACAGGTCCGACGCACAACAACCACTCTTCGCCGTACTGATCCAATGCGGGCTGTTTAATTCGCGGTAGCACATGCGAGAAAAAAAAGCACGCCAGAACAAAGATCCCATTTAGCTGAGCTCACGTGATTTTGCAAGAGGGAGCAGCATCTGGTTCCATTTCCCGCGGTCCGCTCACGCGCCATCCCGGGACAGAATCAATTTCCTCGTTATTGGGAAGCATGCATATAGGGAAAACAGGCATCAACGTGCGAATGTGGTATATCCGCGTATAGGGAATAAAGCGTTGGCAATGCGCGTGGCGTCTATTTAATAGGCGGCAGCTGTGGGTGACCAACACCACCAATGGTAGAAAGACTGGTGGCTATATTTGGGACGTTCGTCTGAGCTGGAGGTCCGTGGGGGATATAGAATGTCGTCATTTTTGTGACATCCGTGTGAACGGACAAAATTAAACGTGTTGTGTGGCTGCTGGAGGGCACATCTTTCGTTGTTTCATTTTCCGGCCCATCTGTAACCTACTGGCACTGCCGTTCGAACGTCCAGGCACTTTGACCTCATTGGTGTCATCAACTGAAGAAGGGTTAATCTCCTTGAATAGTAATCTTTTGAAAGGAGGACAGAAGCAGACAAAGAAAATGTTGTTCCTAATTTTGTACATCTCGTGTTATACGTTTGAAGGGCGCCTTTTAACCGGTACTCTCCGGATCGAATAAATGAGAACCCGCGCCGGGAATCGAACCAGGGACCGCCGCACCGCAGTCGGTTGCTTAAACGGCTGGGGCTACAACGAGTTTTCGAAAACAAAAATGCGACAATCTGTTTTGCTAAATAGAAATGAATGAAATGATTTTGCGAAATGTTTAACTAAACTAAACTAGTGTTTCCCAAACTTTTTGGCTCGCGGAGCCCTTTTTAGAATCAATATCAGTGGCGAAGCCCTTAAAAGGCCAAAAAAAGTAATAGCGGAGCACCATTTAATACAAGTTAATGACGTTTAGATACAAGTTGATGACTTCCAGGAGTGTCCGCGGAGCCCCTGGGAAATGCTCGCGGAGGTGCACAGTTTGGAAAAACGATGGACTAAACTGTTGAACTGTTCACCATTCTTGAGAATTTAAAACACAAAAAAATATATAATTTTGATTTTAATTTTGATCTTAACCAGTAAGGCAAGATAAAAATGATATTTTTTGTGTGTGTGCTTCAGTCGAACAGTTCACGAAATCAATTTATTCATTTCTGTTTTAACTCTTCACTCGATCTCGTTGTATTTTTGCATTATTTTGCATTTAAGTTTAAATTTTGCCATTTGCGCAAAACAGAAAAACATTTTTTTTGTTTTTGTTTCTGGGCCCTCCCACAGTCTCACCCTGGAGGTTAGCAAGGAACGAATATTCTCCTTTTGCTCTCAATGTCAACATTTCGAAAGAGTACCACTCTACCACATGGACGTTTTACTAGCTGTGATGTAACGAAATGAAGCTTGTGTGATCGAGCTGCCGAGTAGCGAGGGAAGAGCAAGGAAGACGACCGACCGGAGATGGTGCCGCCGCCGTCGTCCGAAATTCAAAATCCGAATTTCACCCCCGGAACTTGACTGGTCATGATTGATTCGTCCGAGCTTGTCCAACGAGCGTCTCGGTCTCGCTCTTCTCTCTCTACTCATCTTTCAGCGCGGCAACCATTGCTCAATTTTTACCCCCACTCTCCAGTGATTAGTGAATCCTCCGTCCGCGCGGGGGCAACCGAGGGCATCACGTATCCCTTCCCAACTCCGGGCTCCGGCATTCGCGTTGCCAAGTACGAACCCGCACAACAAATCCAAAAATTGCTAAAAACACAAACTCAACTTGAAAATTGGCATGCCCGCTGATGAGACTTATGCATGGTGTAATACAACGCTGAAATTTTAAATACGGATAATTTTATTTTGCAAGGGTCTATTCTAATTATCCTGTCTTGTGATGTAATCACTCGCCAAATCAGTCTGTCCTGGGTTTTATCGGAGGTTGTTTTGATTTTTCATTCCTGCTGATTTTAAGGGGCATGCTTGTGATCATTCGTGGCACATGCAGACTTATTTGTCTACAACTCGCGTTTAAAATTCGGATGTCTGACGAACAAATTAAACGTGAGAATCGAACTTTCTAAACCGTTCTTCTGTAATATACGAGAACGGAACTTTGTACGTTTAATTTTAACAAGCTCTGTGCCGGTTCATTCTTCGGGGCCAGTTCCCGTTTCAACAGACATGCATCTAGCAAAAATGCATGCGTATGTCGTTGCGTGTCACTTATCGCGAAAGTTTGTAATCCAGATATGATGTTTTTATTGCCAAATTTACCGCGAAAAAAAAATATGACACCAGTTTTTTACGGGTTTTTTTTGTGTAGTACCACAAATCCAGAGAGCAGCTATTTGCCAATTTCAAGTTGTCAGTAATGTGTTGGGCTTTTCGCAGTAGAGAGAGAGATACATTTTTCCACACCCGCGCACAAAAAATAGCACACCAGAGTGTCAAACTCCGAGGTCCGCTGTCCCATCACTCCAGTTTACTCCCTCGCACAGCCAAAGCAAACGTTTCTCTCTTGTCCCGCATTATCAGGAGCCTCGGCACCCCATGCCACCCACTCTCTGGTTCTCCGGGGTTCGCCCCTTCGTCACCACCATCACCACCACCCCAACACCCCTCAACACCCCTATGCCCCTCTTTTTCAGACCGTCTCCTTTCCCCTCCCCCCATCCACCCATCTCCTAGCCACCCCCCAAGACCATCGCCGCCCGCTCGTTCCATCTGTCTCTCATTTATAAGCTTTTGGCCCTCATAGGGGGAATCGATATGGGCAATTGTCCCGAGCGTAGCAATTTCCGTTTGAAATGGCGATTGAATAAATTGAATGTTTCAATCGTGCTGCAAAGAGCGAATAAAAAATATTTCTCTACAGATGTGATTTTATTATTTTTTTCAATATATTTTTTTTATTCAATCACTAATAATCAATTTAAACAACGCAAGACGAACATACATTTCGGTTTCCATCGCAATGGCTTCCAAAGTAAAACTTTTAAAACCATTCCCACGCTAAAGTAATTTTTAAAAAAATGTAGAAAATGTGAAATGCTGAAAACAAATTTTACTTTGTTGTTTACATTAGATTAAAAGAATATGTACATATTTTAAAATTTCAATAAAAGATTTAAAATGTATAAAAAATAAATATTTTGCACAATTATAAAATTAATTTCGCCCGTGATTTATCAAGAAAATAATTTTTTTAAAAACCAGCTAGCAGAATAAATGGGCATGGTATTTATTATATGAAAAGTATGATAATTCTTGAAGATCAGCTTGGCGGGGCGGATATGAATTTAACTCAATATCCGGTCTGTGCCCAGGGCGCAGCTGTCGACAAAGACAACGCTACGCGCGCGCGCGCGCACGGTCGCACTCGCGATTCACGAGAGGGTCGCGGGCTCGCGGCGGCTGTTGAAGGAGGAATACCCCACGTGCGCGCGTGTTTTGCTTTGCTTTCGGTGTCGGGGCCCCGGCGTCTGGTTCGAATTTCGTAGCGCAGTTGGAGAATTCTCGACGCAGCCGTCGTCGTCCGTCCCACACCATCCATTTGGTGAACTCTATTCGCGTTGACGCATTCGTTACTGGGTAACCCTCTGATCTGCACGTGATATCAAAACCGCTCCTCGACAAAGATACGCGCAATCTGTGAACGGCGTACCACAACACATTAAGACTTGAGAGTACTCGCGGATGCATGCCGTTCTATGGACGATTATATCGGCACTGACTTAAACCACCATCGTTTAGATCGTCACGTTTAATTGGTATTTCAAGACTGTGTTTCGACCGAGTTTACTTCGAAACTGGATGGACCGTGGACTTGATTGAGCTCAACAGGCACTGCGTGGATTTATTAGATTCAGCATCAAGACCAAATTTCTGCTTATAAAATTATCGGAACGAAAAAGGATTAACGTCGTTGTTTACTGGAGCTGCACAAGGAACGTGTATCGCGTGGATATTCCGGTATTGACATGGTAAGTGGTACTTGAAAACGAATATTTCATTCTACAATCAAACGCATTGTTACTATTGTACTCGATGCCTTCGTTTTTAATAGAAGCATGGTAAAGCGTTCGACAAAGTGGCTTCTAATTTCGTGTTTAATCGAAGGCGCGAGTATGCAACGCTAACATTTTATTGAATATTTAAATTCAGTGCAAATTTATAATAAAAAAAATGTAGAGACTAGGATAATAAAATAATCAAATAAGAGTAGTAAATATCTAGAGCTGGTCTATTGTTTGGTTTTGGTAGCGAGTTTGTATTACAAGTATTATTTAAATAGAGTCTTTTGCTTTTGCACTTTTTATTCAAAGGAATATAGTAATTTTGTGATTTATTTCTATGTATTCTCAATTGATCAGATTCAACGAGATATCGAAATAATGAAAACAGATTTTAATAACTCGCTTTCGCATTATTTAGTGACAGGAAATAATCTATTATGCTACATAAAATATACCAATAAATTTTTAATGCAGATTTGGATGCAGACATTTTCTATTATTTAAAAAAATATATATATTACTAGCAATAAATTATTATTGGTTATTTTTCGGAGGTAGGTCTGCATTTTGATTGTTATCGTAACACTAAACGAGTTTCCCAGGCGCCTCTTTCACGCGCATAGCGACGACAGCGCATCTCCTGTCGCATTTTAGAGTATAGCCCTGTATTAAGCGCTATTGACGAGCCTGACTCGTCCACGTTCAATGCGTGTGCATTGACACGGGATATATAGGCATGTTCTTTCACCTTTACAAATTCCAAAGTGATGAATACAATTTCACAAATACGAATCGGATTTGAATTTATCCATTGCGCTGTAGCTTGGAACTTAAACTTAAAGGTGAGAGATGAGTCTCTCAAAATAAACGTATTGCTTAAAGGGTTAAAAAAAGGGCGGTTAAATAAATATTTCCAAATTGTATGGACACCTAACACCTGTGCAGCACATCAAATATCACACTGCTGCAGTGCACGTGGTCATTTACAACGTACAATGACCCAATGGTTATATAAACACACGTGCTGTCATTCAATGTCTCCAATTATCCGGCGAATAAAAAATTTCGGCCCCCACTAATACAATGCTGTCTGTCAACTCCAGCATATTTCAAGTGCAGGTATTGTGATAGCAAAGGGTCTCTCCCAGTCAACAAGCAACAACATGTTGAGTTAATTTTCCGAGTGCGGCTAACAAACATCTCGAGCGTGAAAACGCTTTCCTTTTTGGAGGAGCGCCGCACGTGGATCGGTCCGCTCTCATTGGCTGTGCTGAGTGCTGACCAATGTCACTGCCACCGCCGCGGATCCGTTGCATTTCAAGCAAACAACACTGTATAGTAAAAACGTATATGCGTCGCCGTTTGTGCTTTTTCGAGTACGTGCACAAAGAGTGTGTCGGCGGGGGAAGTTCTATCTCGCTCGATAGAACAAACGGAGCGTGGAATCCTTGCACGTGTTTCGTCCGTTCCGCAAACAATGGCTCGAGAAGAGCTGCCCCGCTCGGCTCTATGTAGAGTTTTGCATTAAAAAGATACAGGTAACATGCGTATGGCGGTATATTGGGATAGCTGCTTCATACAGAGACCATGCGGTGCTCGGTCATGCGTTCCGGCGGCACACATGGCGGGGGTGGAGGTGGATAAGGTGGGGGTTGAAGCACGTGCGCTCAATTACCTAATTACGGGAGTGGCACCTGTGCCACGGTGGTCAAATTATGGACGCGGACGAGTGAAAGGACGCACCCTTAAACCTCCTGAGATCCCCGTGTGGTTTTTGAATGCGTAATGGGTGATTTGTTTTGCACTTTTTCTGCGAAATATTTCTAGAATCCTAAATTTCAAAATTATGACTAGTGACATCATGCATCCAAATACGCTCAATTCCGTGCTATATCGATGCCTAATTATGCTTATTGGTTATTTATTTAATTTTTGTTGTGCTGGAATATCAATTCAAAATAAATTACCAACGCTTGCTATTTTCTCCATCTACGGCATTGTTTTTCAAAATTCAAGTTATCATTTATTAAACAAAAATTTGACCAAGGGACTGTAGCTTAGTGGTTAGCGTGTTAACCTACTATACCCGAGATGTGGGGTTCAATTCCCGACCGACACATCCGGAATTTTTCGAGCTACAAAAATCCGTAACATCCATCGGAATGTAAACAGATAAGCGCTGCTATCTAACCTGTGCCTGTATGTTGTCAAGGTACACATTAAAGATCCCTACCTAGATCGTAAGCCTTGGCTAGACCAGATTACCAGGTCGCGACCTGGAGGTGCTTTACAAATACTTTGGCATGTATGTGCCTCCTTAAAAAAAAATCAAATTTTCAGGGAAATAGTGAAAATGTGCTGTAAAGTAGGTTATAGCATCTTAGCAATTTTAGTAGAGCTAGTTCAAAAGCCGTTGGGATATCGTCTCGCCTGGGTGAACCTCGATTTAACCGCGCGCAAACATTTGGACAAACATTCGAAAACGAACGCAAATATTGACCAAGTTTGATAACGATGCACGTGCAGCCCTGCTTTACGCTTACACAATACAAACGGTTCGACCGTTATCTCGTTTATTTATTCAACGCATGTTCCTACGTCTGCGAAAATGTAGTCTCTAGGTGCCGTTCGAAAGTTTGTCAAGTGATCAATAAAAAATGTGTAAATATTTTTCCAAAACAATATTTTTATTTCTTGTTATTTTCTCTGGAAGGCTATAAATTTACAAAGCGCAGGAAAAAAATTGCACTCTGGTTCTTAATTTAAAAGCTATTATCTGAATGACACTTAACACGCCATTGCATTAATTCATTCGATTTCAATTTAATGATTTGATTTAGCAGAAAAGCAAAATGGGTCACATTAGCAGAGCGATAAAGTAAATATTAGTTGTTTTCGAAAGTTTGAGCGCGATTACTTAGTATCGGCTAAAGTCTAAACAGCGCCGCTGAAATGTGCTGTACAGTAGAACAGATTCATACATTAGGCGCAGCAAATACGGTGCCAACCTCTGACCCCGTAATAGCCGCAGTAAGCGCATAAAAATAATCAGATTACATCATATGGGCACTTCTTCTATGTTACATAAGCTACTCAAACTTCTATCCTTTTCCCTTTCAAACAAGTTTTGGTTATGCCGCTCGGGCAGGTCGAGCAGGGTTGACCAGGGGTCATCAACTCTGTACAGTTTCGACGACCTTTCAGAGAACATGGCTGTCCTCCTAAGACCATGTGTGAACGACACTCTTCAAATTGATTAAATAATAAATTCATGCAAGCATCATAAATTGTATCTTAAAAGCATTTGGGTCGGTCAAGCGGATATCAGCATGCTGGCGATTTTATTCTTAACGTACAAAACCTAACCAACGTCTCAGGCCATACTCCAAATCAATTTTAATTTTTGTACGAACCGATGGCTCAGTGGGCATGGGGACATGCTACGAAGCCGACGGTCCCGGGTTCGATTCCCGGCGCAGGCTTTCGTT